>JAHWFP010003507.1:0-21791 GCA_023313725.1 Lithobius niger
GTTTTAATGATGCAAAGGACAAGGTGAAAGTTGTGAAAGTAGTTTTTCGTACGAATGAAGGCTTTTGTCACGACAATGGAAAAGTGATAAAATGAATGCAACTCTTCAACTAATCGTAGTGTCACAGAAATTCAGAGAAGAGATTCAGAAAGGACACGAAGACCCCTACAGTAAACATTTGGATAGCAAAAGAAAAAATTGAGGATTCAAAAGGAATTTTATTGGTTTGCTAGCGTCTGTTGATGATTATGTTAAAATCTGACACCTGTCAGAGGCTTTGAAAGATAAACGTATTGACTAAAGTGCCTGGGGTTAGTGTTCCAGTCATGGAAACGGCCTTTTCCGAGTTGAGTCTCTAGACGTAATTGGCCCTTTACGGAAGACAAAAGGGGAAATCTAGACACACGGTAATGTGTCGCACCAGTTAGGCAACAAACATCACAACAAACATCACATCAATTCAATTGTCGAGGTTGTAAACCATTGTACCGCGGCGCCATAGCGTCAGTGTCTTATATCTTGAAGCATAGTTGGGCACATTTCAAGAACTTGGGGGAAAATAATAATGCGGTACAAATGCTTAAATTGTGTTGAAATCGTGAGCAATGACCCACCTGACAAAAATTAACTGGTGTAGGAATGCCAGCTAAGCTGTTTTCAATGCAAAATCTGACCCTCAATAACGTTGAAAATGTGTAACTAGCTAATTCTAGTCCGCTCATCCAAATGTTAATTTCCATAGAGTGATTATTCATCGATACCAAGATAACGGGAAGGCTTCCAGCTATGAAATTGGACGAATGGCTGCAGTACGATACGAACTGCGTACCTTTTATGGTTTGGAGCCTGGGGGTGTAACGAGGATGGCATGGGATGGCGCGTAACTACGAAAATATTGTTATAACCATTGTTAGTATTGTCGGCATCGTCTCTCATTGGACAGCCAAAGTTCGGACAATGACAACGTGTATACTCACGTGCGTGCCTAGACACACACTATTGTAGCACGATAAATCTAAACAACGTTGCCAAAGAAATTGTATGCACGTCCAATTCACGAAAAATAAACCAACTGTAAAAACAAAGCAAAATAAACAAAGCCAAAAACTGGTGAAGAGGCCACCAAGTTGAGAGTGGTTCGGCCCTTCAAAGAAATGATATCAACACACCAAAACTAATGAAATAAAACAAATTACAACAAAATTAAAACCAAACCAAAAACCTATAAAGGGAACAAGTTGAGAATGGTTTGGCCTATAGGCAAAAGGTAGTATCAAATTGTGGAAAACCAATTTCTTGTTGACGTGCCACTTTATTACACATCTGCACGGTAGTGGAGTTGAGTCTAATGCACAATTTAAAAAAAAGGACTGATATCATATCAAAAACCAAAACTGGTAAAAGGGGCCGCCAAGTTCCGAATGGTTCAGTCCTTCAAAGAAGTGATATCAACACACCAAAACATTTGTCAAGTTAATCGCACCGAATAATCCTTTGGACGTTAAATGAAAACTTGAACATTGCTACCGGAAGTAGCAATGTTCTAGTTTTTGTTTAACCTTTGAACTATTAAGCTGTGCGATTAACTTGGCGAATGTTTTGGTGTGTTGATATCACTCCTTTGAAGGGTCGAACCATTCGGAACTTGGCGACCCCTTTTACCAGTTTTGGTTTTTGATATGATAGGTACTTCTCGCTTGCAGTGTGTGTAACAACAAAATCGCCGGACGCAATACCAACTGATACTGCAAAGTACAAGACTATTGTTTAAGAAATGCTAAAAAAGTCTTTTGTGACAAAGGATTTGCGGACGTCGTGCAATTTCACCAAGGAACTGTTTTAGTTCACAATTGACGACTACTTTTGAACTACTGTGGTGTGAAAATTTATCATCGTATCCCATTTCACCAGGTAACACAAAGTGACGATGAGGAAGATGACACAACCACCATAATCATGTCAACAAGCTTAAACCCTACGACGAGAGGCCAGCTGAGATGAATGTAAATATGGAGGACACTGGACAGCAAGAAGAAGGTATCGGCCACGAGTCTCCGTGTTGGGAAGGTGATATGTGTGATCCTTTCACCTCAGACGAGTACGGAATCTGGTGGACATATCTAGCCAAACCAAAGAGTGAAGGAGGTGACTTTGTATCAAAGTCAATCACTGTGAAGGTACTGGTCATTTTTTTCATTGCATCCAGGGAGAACAACAGAATTTTGTATGGCGCCAGACTTTGCTGAGTGCAGAGAAACTCTACAACCTGTGTGGAGGAACATATGAGTTTTGTGCGTATGTATTTGAGCTTCATGTGGAAAGTTCACAGATGGAAGTATGTGGATTGTGGTTACATATTGTATTCATGGAGAAGAATCCATTAAAGTGGTTACAAACTTAGAAAGAAACAAACTCGAGACTTTTACGTTGGAGTCTAAGTCGACAGGGGTATAGATTTGACATAATTGCAAGACTGTAGACCTTCGTTGCTGCCAATTTTAAGGCTCTCAACGTACCCCTGCCATTTTTAACCGGCTGAACAGACCAACGCAGAAATTAGTGAAAAAATGCTGCTTGCTTTTACTTGCATTAGAATGAACACTTTACAGCTTGGAATGTTTACAGCATAGAATTTCCCACCCAACTGTTCTAGCCCAAGTCTACGACTGACATCCGTTCGATAAGCTTTCACGTGGTAGACTCCATCTTTGACGCTAAAACTCAGTCAATTTATCTGTTCTTTAACACCAAATACTTGGCAACAGTTCCTTGGAGTTTGGAACGCACATTCTTCTTTACACGCAATTGTACACGCTTGACATTCTTCCTCTTGCAACAAATTTGTATCATTGTGCCCATCGAACGCCGAACACGATAATTACTTAATGGTGTAATTAGGACATGTTCCTTAGATTTCCAACACAAAGTTGAGATTTCTTGCACAGAAATCTCGGTCAGATGCTGGATTATATATAGTGTTTACCTTAAACACCAGGCACGCACACACAGCTTTCGGCAGGTTGGAACTCCACTGGTATTTTTAGTGTTGCATGACGCCAGGCGTGCAGAAAGCACACACACAATCACACATAAATGGCTCATCACTTGACACAACGGCGCTCTTTCGAACACCCCCCCCCTAGATACACAACACAGCATACTGTCCATCACTTAACCAACCCTTTCTGCTGACACACCAAAACGAGCCACCAATAAATCACACCAAACCATCCATGTAACACAAACTACGTACAATCCATCAAGACCACACACACCATAAATGAGCCTTCTAACTGTTCACTCTGCCGCACCACACAAACTTTACAACATTCCACTCCACCAAAAATACACTCAACAACAATCCAACACCAGTTTCCTGTGAATTTCGACTGGTACAAGCACTGGCCAGTAAAACCCCCAACTCTCCCCAGCAAGACGTTTTAACCCCCCCCCCATCCTTCCCCCCCCCCCCCCCCCGCTCTGCCACTGTCCCCTTATCATATGCACCTATTTGTACAAAATGAATCTATTTGGGCTTTAGTATCACCGCAACAGGGGATGACGTTAGCGTACTTTTAATTTATGAGAAAGCCACCTCACACTCCCAATCCCACACTAGCCTGTCTTGGGGGGGCCCCTCCCTTTCGTAAGCCTATTCGTCAATGGCAGCACTAAATTCACAGTATTATTGACATAATGTGAATAGTACCCCATAAGACAAACAGTTTTAGGACTGTTCCCCACGTTGATTCAGAATTCAACAACGTGCACTTTCCGTAGGTCAAAAGGAAATCCCACCAATATCAATACAACACTGCAACTATGCAACAATAAAACAATCCCACCATCCCCCCTTCCATCACTTGCCTTTCAGTTAATGCACTAGATTTGTCCTCCCCGTCCCAATCTTGTTCACTTCCATCCACGACACTTTCCATACCTTCCTCCTCCAACCCAAGTGTCTGGATTCCTGCTCTACCGACTGTTGTAATGCCATAGAAAAAAGGTTCCAAAAAGTTGGCATGGTATGTGCCTAAGTCAAATCCCCGTTTCCCTAGCTTCACGTGGTAATCCACCTTACCCTTCTTTTCCTTTACCACATCTGGCAATCTTTAAAGGAACACCCGGCCTGCCTTAGAACAGCTCACGCAGATCGCCATGCCTTAGCCTTTCTTGGGCTCTAGGTCCTTTCTTGTTTCTGCGGCCAGCGTTAATCAACGCAGAAAACCATAATGGGACTTGTTTTTTTCTTCATAAAGGGCAAAAAAAACTATTTTTTTCAAAAAAAAGGGCAAGGGCACCCCCCCACCCCACCCCGATCTCCCTGTGCACGCCACTGCATAGGGCTCGACGGAATGCCCATGATGCAGCTTTTTTACTTTGGTTTCGTCCTTTTTTTTTTTGCTTTCGTCCACTTTCATTTTGCTTTCGTCCATTGTTGTATTGATTTGATTTGATTTTTATTTGAGTTCTAACGGGCCCACAGAGCCATACATTCAAATGCTGACCTACGTTACCGTACCCTACTTAACCTAACCATAATCCTAAGCATAATGGACGAAAGCAAAGTGAAAATCGACGAAAGCAAAAAAAAAGGACGAAACCACCGTAAAAAAGCTGTAATATTACTACATATCCATCTCTCGCTCTGAGCCGCGAACCCATGCGGCCAAATGTGGAACCTTGGACAAACTACTCTCGAGAGGACGAATGAAGTACCAAAGCTGCCACAAGAAGATCGTATGCCAAATACTGTTATGAGACTGGCAGCGCCACCAACTGCTAGGTCGGGTTAAAATTGATTTAGCATTACTAAAACCAATTGATAATAACACCCTTGATAATAAGAATACTAAATTTATCGCTACTAACTTAAACGCTTAAAAAATACCATAAGTAAGATTAGGACATTAAAATAATTTCAGGACAGATCAGAACTCGCTGATCAAGTTTTTTTTTTTTTTTTTAATCCTAACATTCAATCTTAAAACGGGTTGTAGAGATGAGTGGAGCTAAGTATAAGGGCTCGTTTACCCAACGAGACCTTCTCGCTCGCCGAAAGCTATTTGCTAGGCTACCGTTAATTATTTACGATTAATTTCCCGTTTCTATTAAATGATTGCGGTAATAGACAACAAATTAAATGTATTATAAATAACAACACGGACAAAGAACAAAGTGCAACAGTCATTTTAAATATTGCTACAACATTGTTGCCATTTCACGCTATTTACAAAATTTGCTATTCTCGCTGAAAAAACAGCTTCCAGCAGTGATCAAACGACGGTAGAATAAATAGCTACTCGCAGCGAGAATTCAAAATCCAACATGGCGTCCATTTCGTAGTTATCGATTCGAAGACAAACCTTCGAATGCCGGTATTCAGGAATCTGTCCGTCGTCGTGTACTGCAGTAAAAATTGTTTTCTTGTTGTCATGAATCGACGCTGTCGTGTTGAAAGCCTCGTACGTCGTATCGCGAGGCACGAGGAGAAAATTTGTGTCCGCGTTGTTACCATGGTTACTACGTATCGACAACTTGAAAGCCGCATTCTCCGACAAAGGCGAGAAGCAGCCAACAGATTAAGTATTGACCAAGTAAAAGCTAGTAAGCGAGAAAATTGTCCTTGCGTAAACGCGCCCTAACACATGGTTTTGTGCTTCGAGAAGCGTGCCGTGCGGCCGCTCAGGCTGAATCTCTTTCCGTGGTTCACATTTCTTGTAACGAACGGAATTCGGTTTGAATCGAACACAGAATAAGTTCTTCGGCTTCGGATGTTGACCACGCACGAGTATTTCACACGAGTATGTTGAAAAAATGAAAAGCAGGTATGTAAAAATGTGAAAAAAATGAAAAGTGTGTATGTGAAAAATGTGAAAAAATGAAAAAGTTGGAATGTGAAAAAAGCTGGTACTCCCGGCAGCATCCTGTGATTACTAAAGCTGCTCGGTTCTGCTCGGCAGCACTGATCGGCTCGGTTATGCTCGGTGTACCAGGCATTTTTTGAGCGCTCGGCTCGGGATCGGCTCGGCAGGGGAAAATGTGCTCGGTACAGCCTTAGTTTAAAGTTTTGTCGGTCGTGTTCGAGCAGTGTAAGAATTTTGAACTGGCGCTGCGATCGGTCTGCACGCAATCAAACTTACGGTTAGCCGCACAGATACGACACTACGCGGCAAAGTTAGGCCTTATTTTTTTTTGCTGAGTCATGCTTCGCACTTGATTCACCAGTAGGCGCAGAGATCGCCCGCGAGGAGCGTGGTATAATTAGAAAGTCCGCCATAATAAACACGCAGGCATGCGCAGTGGGATCGCGAGCACGTTTACAGAACAAATCAAACAAGCTACGTTAATCACGAGAGTTCGAGTCCGAGTTGTGAAAGTTGGTTTTTATTTCTTTCTTTCTCAGACTAGTGTGTTCCAATAAAGCCAATCGTAAAGGCTGACTTTTTAATAATTTAATTAACACTTTACCTTTAAATTACTTATTTATTTAGCTTCTTTTCGGTGTTTCAATTTCACACTGCTAGTGACATCTGGCGAATAAAGTGCGAGGTGTTACGTCATCACCCCGACGCGTTGCTGAAATGAGGGACCATTTTTGAAGCGCTGGCTGAGTTACGAGTGTCGTATCTGTGATGGGAGGAAGGGTTCTTTAATCTGTGGTTAGCCGTATGTGATTCGAAGGGAGTAGTTAGCCCAAGATGGAAAGACTGGTCATAACTGTTTTGTGGGCTAACCCACGCTAACGAAACGCTGTATAGGGGCGAAAAAAATACTACTCACGCTACGATTAGTCCTGGCATGCGGCAACTCCGCGTACAATAGCGTTCCATGACCGTGACGCGCCGAAGGAAATGGCTGTTCAGTGTTGCCAGATAGGAAGTACGGTATATCTGAGAAAACAACCCCAAAAGTCTGGATTTCATCCAAAAAGTCCGGAGATTCTCACCAAAACGCTAATTTCACAATTTTGATGGTATAAAGCACTAAATTTTGACCTTGAAGACGGACATTTTTTTTGGGTGAAACCAAATAAATAAAAACCTTTCGTTCGTAAAAAATGTCTAAAAGAATGCTGACATGCAGCGCCGTCTGGTATCGGCATCGCTAATGTCGCGTAGCGTTATTGTAAGTCGCACGAGAATGTCCTATTCTGCTGTACGTGATGCCACTAGTCATACACTTCAACACTTACCAGCAGCGCAGTCTGCGCAGATGAAAAACAATGTCACTGGCGTACACAATAGTTAGCAACAGTCAAATCAAAATTCTTCATACATACAAATAAATAATTGCAGCTCAGTTAAAAGTCTGGAGATTTTAGGTAATTTTAAGAAAAAGTCTGAATGTCCGAGACACTGTCAAAAAGTCTGGAGAAATCCAGACATGTCTGGGTATCTGGCAACACTGTGGCTGTTCTTCAAGCCAAGGCCGATTGCGGCAGTTATCGCGCGTCTCGTCGTCTCCTAAGGGTGGCCGCGCACCAAAGTCGACAAAACGTCGTTGCAAGACGAGACATCGCATCTGGTGGAGAGACCCCTTCACACGAAACTAGAAGGAGCTTCGCCTTGTTGTCGTGAGATGCGTAAAGACGTCTCGCGACAACGCCACGTCCGGTGTGCGGCACTCAACTCATTCCTACGGTTTTGGAGACGTCTGCAGCATGCTGAGACAGGTTACAACAAAATGTCCTGTCGTGCGACGTTTTGTTGACTTTGGTGTGCGGCCACCCTAACCCAACGCCGGTTCACGTGCGTGCCGGAAGGTTGACGCCTTTTAGCGCTGCTGACGATGTTGAATCTACTGGCTTGGAGCTGCAGGAACGAGACCTGCAGCTTTTCTCCCAAACGACCTTCCCACAAAGGATAATATGAATATGAAGCGACAGTTACAGCATGGACATTATATGCAGTTCTTAGCTCCTGACGAAACTATACGTTCATTTTTACGTAGTTCGTCAGTTCTTCCATGACTGGCGCCACCCCTTTTCCTAAATCATGGCCTTTACACCAACGCGACCAATTTAATCCGTCAAACAAGCACAAAATAAAAGATAAAAGTTGTGGTCAAGGAGTTGACTTGATTTTTTTTTTGCAGAATTTTACCCTGAAGCTGGCATGAAAAAATAAGGAACGAAATCTTTGCACTTTTCTATTGTAGTTCAACGCCATCTAGCTGTAGAAATGTGTAAAACTCAAGAGGCTTGCGTAAACTCCACTTTACATTACAACAAAACACGGCGATATGTGATGATAATTCATATTTTTCTCCACACTTTCGTTTCTAGATTGCTTCTCTTTTAAACAACCTGCTTACACCTTAATTTTTTTTTACCCTTAAAGGCTTTATGGCTGTTATGAACTTATGTCGCTGGGTGAGAAATCAATTCAGATCTTGTGTTCTGTTACTGCTTAAATTGGATTCTGAGTTTATACCACTGTTGGTTGTTATTTAACTATATCTGTTATTGTTATTAACTTTGTATACTGTTTTTGACCCCAGACTAAGCCATGTCATAAAATGCCCGTAAGGGCGCATTGACATTATAAATATTAAGGAGATACTTTCTCACTACATTTATTCTAGCATCCTGCACAAAATAGCTTTTGCAACCTTTACATAGGTTAGAGCGAATGAAGCAAAATCGTTTCTCTTGTAGGACAAAAATAGGAAACTGAATGCCTTTGCAACATTGACACGCGTCTTTAACAATGCTGCAAAACTGAGCCATACAGGAAAGCCAACTGGGAGGAATGTACCTTTAAAGGCTTTTTTTCTTCTAGATAGTATAAGTTATGCAAATGGTTGCGTCGCCTATACGTAACCACCGTGTCTCGTATTGTTATGCCACCATTCTTTCGCACATGGTTATTTAAAATGTTTGTAAGGGCGTACGCACATTGAGGCACGTGCTTCCCCCCTCCCCTTTCCCTTGCCAAAAAGAGGTAAAACCTTTTAAAACAAGGCATTTTCGACGATGGTAATACTGATTCGAGGGCATCAATGCCTTTTAATCTTTTTTCGTAGAAGAGTAATTATTTTACCAAAAAAAAAATTAAGGCTACAATACAGAATAGATGATAGCGTGTTCCCTTACAATTTCGCTAACGACCACGCAGAAAACGTGATCAACTCGATTAATATAAAACATACATCCTCAGCGGCGTCCGCACACTTTCAAGTGATTAGGGGTGCGGGGGGGGGGGGACACTATTGGGAAAAAAGGAACCGGCACTATTTTACCCAACCCTCGAATCAGTAGTACCATCCGAAGATTTTGTAATTTTTGTTTATGCATATATGTGATAGCTGCCCAAGGCAGGAAATAAAAAAAAAAAAAAAACAGTCCTGTAAAAATAAAACACCATTCCACGTACCTGTCATGTCACCGGTGTTGTAAACCGCATAAAATCCAATGTCACATTAAGTTGTTTGAGGCCCAAGTATGAGCGGAGATAGGCGGTTTCGTTGGGCATGAAGTAACTCACTCAGCCCATGTTGGCGATGGAAGGAAAGAAAGAAAGAAAGTTGTGTGTACTACCTGCAAGCAAACGAAATGGAAAGTGACCCAGATGGAGTGGAGGAAAAGCGTCGAGGAACGCCACTTCAAGGCCTTCTGCCGCCGCGCGCGCTCAACCAAAAATCGAGTCAGTAAGACAGGAAGTAAGAACCAGCTTAAAGACGGCTTGCTTCGCAGGCAAGCCGAACTCGTAGATTCCGAGTTTTGAAACGATTCGATGATTTTGCGCGTCTGTGCCGGACGATCAGAATTAGTTAGCAGAACTCAAAAACAGAATAGCAAACTTAAGTATGCTAAAGAGGACTAATTAAAGCTACCAGAAACTCTCGTCGTAGCATACGCTGGTCCAGTAGGAAGCCAGTCACTTTGTTCCGTTTGTTGCCGCTTTGGCGTTTATTCCTAATTGTTACTACTGTGCAACATTACCTTTCACCTTACCGGCCGCTCGCTCCTTGGTTCGCCCCTTTCACTGACCCGTGCATAGAATGAACGCACTGGCCCTTTTTCATTACTGCCGTGCAAAGAATGAACTTGCGTCCCCTATTTCATTGCTACTGTGACATCACCCTGTCGCACTAATTGTTTCTGCATTTGGAAGGCTGTAATAAAGACTATAGATAAGACAGACAGACCTTTACTGTAAGGTTCGACCTCAACCTTCCACATTAAAGCAGACATTTTGATGCTAATTTCTCTGCTGTCTTTCAATATTTTTCACTAAAATTTAGTATAAAAGCTTTGTTGGGCTTGGTGAACATGTGTCCGAACTTTTATTAATTTCCAATTTGTCACATCAGAAATTTGGACTTGAGCTGAAATCGTGTTATTCATTTTTGGCTTCTTGTTGTTGTTGTTCTTGTTGGCATGACACGTTTCTACTACGCTCCGTACAGATAAAAGCTGGTTCTTAGCTCATTTTACCTACGACGATATATGGTAAACTACGATGTATGGTGTTGCTCTGTAGATGTGCACTTTCCATATGGCATTTTTTAACTGTTCGTGGTTCATGGGTTAGGGAGTTCTTAACGACCAGATTAATTGTTTTATATTTTTTTTTTACATTGTTTTAATAATTGTTTTTATGCGACAATGCCAATGAGTAAACGCCAGCTGCAAGACGTAGACTGAAGATTCAAAGGGTCTGTTTCCATATTGGTTTGTCTAAACTCGGAACTCTAAACTGAATGGTACGCCAGAGTAGCACGAATTAGAAAACAAAACGAACTCGTTTGATGTTTAAAGTAAGGTTTAACTGAACCGAAGTCAAAACAGCAAAGGAGCACAAATAAACTTACCTGTAAGGCTTCAGATACTGTAGTGTTGCTGTACTGTTTAGTCCACGTGTAACCTTACTGCTGTATCCAACCATTATACACGTAAATACAATTGAAGCCAAAGCCCGAATTTCAAAATTTTTCATGCCCAAACAAACGAAGAATAATGTTAGGGTACACGCTCGACTACTTTTTTGGCTACATTTTTACAGTGTTCTTCAGTCACGTCGTCTACTTTCCGTTCATCACCCTACTGATGAAACATATAACATTTTTGAAGATTTTCACGCACTTTTCCAGGCAAGGGATTTCATTATTACTTTCCAGGTTTTCAAGGACTCGCACGAATCCAGAATTACCTGTAGAACTGTGCTACGCACACTAAGACGACTAGTTTTTAAACATTTCCAGGGATGTCGTTTAGCCAAGTTAAGTAGAATACAACAATCATTAGCTGATCGATCGTGTGCAAAAGTAAAAATGGTAAAAACGTTTGACTACAACAGTAAGATTTCACGTGGAATAAACAGTACAGCAACACTGCAGTGCAGTATCTGAAACTTTACAGAAAAGTTTATTTGTTCTCCATTGCTGTTTTGACTCAAGTTCTGTTAAACCTTGCCTTAAGCATCAAACGAGTTCGTTTTTGTTTTCTAATCTAAATTAGGTACGTAGTGTCAGGGAGTGACTTTTCCACTGGGGCCGTTGGCCCTGTAGTAGGCGCTCCCTTACTCTGCAGACCTGGCTAAGTTTTTTCAGCTTAATTTTCAGTTTTCACTTTTTGTCCTTGCTGTCCGTCTGTTTCTTCCCCTAGGTAACCATTGTTAGAGTTTTATGCCATTGTTATTTTTAACTGTTCTTGTTTTTGAGTAAAGATGAGAAATGTTGCCTAATTTTTCCTTTGTCAGGGAGTAAGTTATTTTCCTGCCATGTGATGTGAATTAACCCTTTCTTCCTACCCTTGTGTCGTTTGGGTGAGTGTTGCACTCCTTCTGTTGTATAAGACAGGCCATGTTGATTTTTCCCTGGATGTAATTTCCCAAAGATTTGGATCTATTCCTAAAATGCGGAGATTGAGTATTAGCCTCAATTTAAGTGTTTGCAACCTATTTTCCTTACGGCGTTGGGAGACTCCTTACACCATTACTTTGCCATTGTCTCTTGCCCAGGTGTTTCTTTATGCAGTAACTGAATAAAGGAAGGTTTTCTGGAGGTTTGCGGATGTGGTCGAACCCCTGGAAAGGGGATCTTGGCAAAGTCCCCGCCAGGACTGCCGGCCAGGGTAGCGTGAGAGGCTGCCATGCTCCTTCAGCGGCTATGGGAACTATTCTGGCTAAGTCTGGACAATCTTTTGGCCCCTACGATGATCGGAGGTTTCCCGGATCGAATCCCCGGGTTGGCACCTCCCTTTACCACATATTTCTTCTTCTCTAAAAGTCTGGTAATGTTCAAAATTCAGCCGGTTCAGCCATACGAGCATTAAGCTGCTTCGGCTGACTTAAGGCTCAAAAGAAATTAATTTTAAAATAAAAATAAAAAAATTAATGAACACTATACCACGCGCCATGGCTGTTTGGTGTGACGTGCATATCACGTGACTGGGCTAGTCCAATCAGACTGCCAAACAGCCGTTGTTCTCGTTCGTCATTGGCTAACTCATGGTGACGTCACAGCAAACAGCCATTGCGCATGGTTTAGTTGTTGCCAAGTTTAATCTGCGGGAATCAACTAGACCGGCTTCCCGCAGATTGAACTTGGCTTTAACAATCAGCATTATTGAAGCTTTCTTTGTTTAATCATTATCCCTCAAGTGTATTGTGTTTTGTATAGAGTAATGATTTATAGTGTTTTAGTGAGGGCGTATGGCAGCAGGCCAAGGCCCCAAATAAACAACCTTAACCTCATTAAGTCTGCTCATAAGCAATACATATATGTATATATATATATATATATGTTCTTCCTTTACCAAAGATGTTCAAGTGCCTCCCCCTATTCAGTATAAAGTTATTATACAGTTTAACCGAACCACGAAAAATCACTCAATTTTGGTACTTTACCGACGCAGATCTTCATCCTCTTCTTCTTCTAATAACACGTTAAAAAAAAATGTGGGGAAATGTTTTTTAGTTCTCTAAACACGTTTTTAGGTATCCTAAAACGTTTTTAAACCACATAAAACAGTCGGCCCGGCCGTGTTAAAGCGCTGGCCATGTTCCGGGATACAAACAGTGACTTCGAGAAAACGGAAAGTAATGTTCCAAACTATGCTACCTTGCTTGCGTTGCCGGCGCTTCTTCACTTTAAGTGGAAAAGTTTTTGGTAGCGGTATCTAATGTTATGTGTTTAGCCGCAGCGAGCACGGTAACGCGAGCGAGGCACGTAATTTGGAAAAGAATTAGTAAGAAAAATAATTTCCGTTTCTTTCATTGCGATGCAAATCAGGTTTTCCTACTACTTTCGTTTTACGTGTTTTCAATTTTTTTTTACAACTTAAACACATTTCCCCCGGTTTTTTTAATGTGGTGTGGGAAGAGGACGAAGATCTGTGTCGCTAGTAAAAAAAAAAATGAGTGATTTGGAGTGGTTAAACTGTATAGTTACCCAGTATAAATATTATCTTGTGATAACGTGGGAATAAATAGAGAGTTGTGACAGTCCCAAAACTTGCGTTCGATCTGCTATCATCCACTACCAAAACACCTTACTGTTTTGTTAAATGTATTTCCCGGATTAATTCGTCTTCGGGCTGAACCTGCATGGTGCAATGTTCCCTCTGGAATTGTACCTACTGAGGCTCAACTCCAAGCGCCCCACCAAAATATTGCTTGGTACACTAACTCTGTCCGCACGAATTTCGGGGTCCATCTCCCGACTGTATTGGCATCTCCATCTCCCTCACGTAGTACGTTAGGTTACACTCGGTTGTTTTCGATGCGGCATCTGGTTTTAAGTGTTGCTAACTAGTAATGACTAGCGTGGATTCACCGTCTACCGCTGATCCGTCTGGGACGATGGTGCGGTAGGTTTAATCCCTGAACTGATCCAGTCGCCGTTTCTGGAGCTTTTCGAACGGATTTGCAGACGGTGAACATCGATCATTTTTAAGGTTGCGTAATTTAATCCATTGCGTTATATCCGCTGCCATTTTTTTTTTTTAGCTCATTCTTATTATAGTAGGAGCAAGGATTAGAAAGAAGAGAGGGACGCTGAATCCTAAAGAACCGGTCATTATTTGTAGGTGGAATTTTGGAGGGGGTGGGGGGAGACTGAACCTGTGACCGGCAACGTTTCGATGACCCCACTACCTAAAAAACCCTCAAAAAAATCTTGCCCCCCCCCCCCACCCAAAAAAATAAAAAACATCAAGGGGAAAAAACTGGAGCCCCTCCACACACATACATAAAAACGTTAAGCTTTTCTTATGCCCATTGAGGCTATACCTGCAGATGATTTCTGTAGCCAAATTAAATAAGCACTATAGTTACTAGTCCCAGGTGAGCCCAGGTGCGAAAAACGAACCGTGACATTCTTGAAGAAAGAAAAAGGCCGATTAAAAAATCGTAGAAAGTGTTTTCGAAAACATTTAGAGATGTGGTTTTTTTTTACGTCCTTCATATCGCGATTCATAGCTATGCAATAACTTTTCATATTGTGAACGCATATGTGAAATTCCCGGCCCCCCCCCCCCCCCCGTTCTATTTCACCCCTCTCCGTAGTGGGCAACTAACATCCTCCACTATACGTGTGGGAGGAACGGATGGATTGTAAATGTATAAAACATTGTCAGCCGTTTTTCTAATTATCCCTCGTGGCTTCCTGCAGCTGTTCAATCTCAGTAGGCCTTGCACTTCTCCGTCATGGTTTCCAATTATGTTTTGAGATGGCGCTCATGTTCCTTTATCAAGCGTGAGCTATTAGACCATGGCCTGTATATCGTCTGTTTTGATTGGCCGAAACAAATGACGTAGGAACACAACAACCTATCAGAGCTGGTGTATGATTCCCGTTTCGCCGGAATTTAACCAGGTGTCTTAATTTTCGGCGAAACGGGAAATGCCGTTTCGTCGAATAATAAGGTTCCAAATTACGTACCTCGCTCGAGCTGCCACGCATGCTGCGACGAAACATATAACATCAGAAACCGTAACTAACCATGAATTCCTTCCAATTAGGAATGCATATTTAACTTCTCTAACGTAAAATGTTTAAAGAAGAATTGGGTTCGACGCAATGGAATTCGGCGAAACAGGAATTCCCCTTTCTCCGAATTTTAATCAGTGCTTAATTTTCGGCAAAATGGGGAAAAATGGTCGGCGAAACGGAATTACAGCCACGTGGAGATCGCCATCCGCGCATTTACCAGCTTCAAGGTCGGCTGGGGTGGTAGCTGCTGTTTCGGTTGGCTTTGGGAATAATACACGAAACAGCATCAAGTTAAACATTGTGTCGTCACAAACCGGAATGATTCTGGTATTTTAACATAACAATTTATAATTTTCTAGGCTACTGTCTTATAATTTTGCTTCGGCAATCTATTGAAATAATTAATTTTAATTTTTACCGCATTAGTCTTTTAGATTTTAGATCTCATGGTAATTATTAAAAAAATTAGTACATGCACACACACACACACACACACACAGATGAAACGTCATGATTATTGTCGCGCAAAGCATCATATACGTGTAGGATACAGTAAATAAAGTTAACATTATTCAACAGAAAATCTCCTAGACGCCACATTTTAAAACGGATTTTTAGCGAGGGATTAACTAACGGTAAGTAAATAGACCTTTGGGGCCGTATTTATGTGGTGGATCGAGAAAAATGGCGCTGGGAGGTATATCCCGTTAACGATGTAGAACGCACGGCGGACCGAATGGATATAATTTTTTTGTGCGTCCTTTTCCCCTGTCCTCTTGAGTCAAACCGGTAATTTAAATACTTATAACCTATCCAAGGGTAGTTGTCTAACGTTGGGCAACACAGATCATCACGGGACATCCACGACATCCGCTGCAGCTTCTTTATCCCCAATTACCTGCTTGCCGTATGACCTTTCAATGGTGCTGCGTGCTCGCTCTAGGCCTATACACGTATAACTTTTCATCTTGCTGTCACTTTAACTTGCCAATGGCGACCCCAAAGGGCAGCCTGTGCTAAAATCCCCCCCCCCCCCTCCCCGCGCTAAAATTTGTATGCGAGCTTTTCACTTCTATTATTGCTGAGTTAGTCTAGGCAACTGGTCACGAAGCCCCCAATTAAGATGACTAAGTTATTTAATAATGTCATCCACCCCCATTTTGAGGCCTCAACATACAAGAGTTGGGGTCATCTACGATATATCGTAGAACTAAACAGGCAACAATTTAGGTGCATGAAACCGTGTAATGTCAACAATTCCGCCCCACGAGATACATCATTAGTGTTGTGCAACGATGCCTGGCCGCGCGGAAGGTAACATTGTCAGCCAGCCAGTTTAGTGGTGTTGGTAGTATCATACAAAAACCCCATAAGGGTAAAGGGACCCATCAAGTTTTTGCCATAGAAAGTAGTGATATCAGAGCCAAAATGGCTGTCACCAAGTTTGTGATCCCAACTGTGATCACTTTTATTATGCTTAGATGAAAGGTGATGATGTATTTATTCCAACTGGAGTAATAAAAAAAAATCTATCATAATTAGAAACAGAAGCTGTTTGTCAATGATGTAGCACCGTGCTTTCTGCATCTATTCACCGCAAGTTACATCTTTAAACTGCTTCAGGGGTAGTTTTAATTAAAATAAGGGGTAGTTTTAATTAAAATAAACGGCAGTTCTAATTAAGATAAAATGTATTTGAGTAAACTTAGACGGAAAATGGTGATGTGTATTTTCCAGCAAGAGTAATAAAAAACCGATTTATCATAATTAGGGGCTAAGCTACGACGGTTTCTCTATAATGATGTGTAATTTTTTGTATTTTTTGGAAGTGAGTTTCTGGTAGTTCTATCTGGTGGAGGCTTTAGGATGTTGATCGTACCCACACAAAGCATAACCCTTTGTTACCAGAGCAGAGACGTCAGGAAGGATAAAAGTTGGAGGGGTGTAAACCAGAAATTTACCGACATAATTTTCCATCTAGCCAAAAATTTATGTAATTTTTCCAACTGATTTGCCAACCAAAAATTATGTAATTTTGCCGACTCATTTGCCAACTGGCCGAACTTGGGGGGTGGGGGCAATAAAAACGTCTCTGTACCAGAGGCCATCCGTGGAAGCTAGTAGTTCAGCAATCTCGTACAAATACTAGTAAATTTTTTTTTTTTTTTTGCAATCGCGCGGTTAATTGTTGGAATAGTCTGCCGTCATCGATAGTCGAGTCAAATAGCCTCGCCGCTTTCAAATATCGCTTGAAGACCACTTGCTTGGATAGATTTTTGCGTAGGAATCTACATATATATATTTTGCTTATAAGCAAACCTAATGAGGGAGGTTTTTTGCAGGTTTTCTTGTCTCACTTTGTTACTTAGTAATTTTGTGGACGGGTGTTAGACGCTTGCACTTCCCAGCTCACTCGGCTTTTGCTCATTGTGCAAATAAACGTCATCTATCTTATCTTATCTTAACCCCACACAGTATATGTACTGACCGTAAACTGTCAAAAGTACAGGTGTGCTCAATTTAAACTTCATTCAGGTAGGGTGCACTCCATTATAAAAAATTTGGTCCTTTTGTGGCTAGAGGCCAAAAAACCTTTTTAATGTTGCTTTAGCGTTGGATACTTACTCAATTAAAAAAAAAAACGGATGGCACTCGACTCCAGCAATCAAGTAAGTTTACGTCGAAATTCCTCGGGCCCTAACCCCCGGGCCGGTGTAAATTGTTGTTCCCCTTCTCTACCTCTCCCCCCCCCCCCCTCCCACCGGTAACCAACACTGTACAGTAACTGTAGTTAGTTTGGTTTCCACCGAAGAAATACAGGGTCTCAAAGAGTTGAACAAAGCACAGTCCACAAAAAAAGTATAATTACTGTTCCTCATGTAAGCAATGTAATCCGGTTTGTTTGATCGTTCAAGCGCTTTGCTCCCCTCTCTCCCTCCCTCCCTCTAACTCCCGAGTCAGAACAAAGAGAAGAAAATACCTCATCATTGCCCCTTCCCCACTTTTGAGAGGACGATGATGAAGCACAATCTTGGAAGCAAATTACTTAAGCTTTAATAGGTCAAGTACAACTCCCCCCTACTTCACATTTGACGAAAATTACAAAACCCAAAACATTTTTTTTTTCCAGGTAGCGATACGCCCTCCCACCAGTTAGCACGAAAAGTGTTGCATACCCCTTAGTTAGAGGAGGAAAAGTATTAGATTCGCTCTTAGATCATAATAGTTAAAGGAAATTTATGTGTAATTTAGAACTGTATTCGCCGGAATGCGTCCCAAAATATATTTTGAAGCTAGATAATTCTTTATAAAGATCTACAACTTATTTAAAAAAAAAAAAAAATAAATGAATAAATAAAACACCCTGACGTTTACTCATTACTTCCTTACGGGATATAAAACTATGGAAAATAAATAATTATAATAATAAAAAAAAAATAAGACACACGCTAGTGTGTCGTCATCAAGTGTCGTCCATCAAGATTCACTAAAAACATCAACTTCCGTCCTTTCCAGTTAAATATGTGCGAGCTTGACGACCACTAGATACTTGTGTCGTTACAGCTAAGCGAATTTGGCTGTTTTCAGGCAGTGTTGGATCGGGCCACCGGTTCACCGGATCATTCGGGTCCGACCCGGTGACCCACAGCAACAAACAATTTATGGAAGTGGCCGAACAAAGCCAGCTGGGGAAAGGGGGGGTCTGGGGAATTGCTGTTAGGTCCCTCAGTAGGGTCCCCAGAAGCTGAAGCATTGTACGATACATCACTGCCATATCCACAGCTTAGTTTTTTGTTTTTTTTTCATATTTTCGAGGAATTCTTATTTAGCAATAATGACATGTTAGTAAAAGACATGATTAAATATGTTTCGGGAGTAGGGGGCACTGACCCGCATGCTCCCCTCCCAGTGCCACTGGTTTTATGAATAATTTCATGTTGGTTTCTTTAACTGCTGGTTACATAATAATTTCTTTAGTTTCGTGTAGTGTCTAACTAGGTTCTGGGCAGTTAAGTAATTTTCGAATTGTTGATCTGAATTACCCCCCCCCCCCCCCCACTTTGAAGAACGGGTGCAAATTATTCTATAAAAATATTCATTGCACTGAATATTATTATTGAATAAGTTGCACCCCACTCATACGCATTCGTATCAACCAATCAATGTTTTCGTGACATGCAAAACCCTGCTCTCATTAGTGGGGAAAGCCAAACAATTAAAAATAACGTTGATTATTGCATTATTTTTAGTATGCTTAACTTAAAATACTCATACCAGTACACGTTCACTATGTAACTATGTAATGTATCAGTTAGTTGATCACACAAAGATGAATCCAAACATAGGGCCAGAAGGCGGACCTAATCCTTACATACAAGATCCTTCATGGATTAGTTCCTTTCGATCTTCCTTTTTTTTGAGTTGAGTCCGGTAAACTTTACCCGGAGCCACTCTTTCAAATTGTGTAGCTCTAGGTGTAACCTGGATTGTCGTAAGTACTTTTTTGCCAACAGGGTGGTTGCACCATGGAACGCCCTCCCAGAGGCAGTTGTCTCCGCAACTTCGGTGGGTGTTTTTAGGGGTCTGCTTAACCGTGTTGACTTGTCCACCTTTCTTAAGCGCCCGTATTT
The DNA here is from genome assembly GCA_023313725.1 of Lithobius niger. NCBI lineage: Eukaryota > Metazoa > Arthropoda > Chilopoda > Lithobiomorpha > Lithobiidae > Lithobius > Lithobius niger. The sequence goes on from JAHWFP010003507.1 coordinate 19,572, forward strand.
GTGATGCTGCCATCTTTTGTTTCCACAGGACCGGTGTTAGTGGTTTCTTCCGAGAAACTTCCGTCGTCCTTGCCCCTATTCTGGGGCGGAACATTTATTATTATTATTATTATTATAGCTCGTATTCTTACGTCTGGTTTCCATCGTCCATTTCTTCCAAAGCATTAACTGACTAGCATGTTTTGAGTGTGAAAGTGAATTCGTTCTTGGGGTACTACATCTTTTACACTTCTTTAACATCCGTTTTAATCTGACCCGGGTGCTCAATCGAGAGCCAGCGCTCATTATTTTCTTCTTAAAAACTTACTAGCTTCTTGCAAGTTTCGTGTTGGTTTCTTGCTTGTTTTATGTTAGTTTCTCTGTTGGCAGTTTATTGGCCCTTATCAAGGCTAAACTCTGTTTTCGAATGAGTGAAATTATCTTTGTTGTGGTTGTGTCTTTCATACCCTTACTTCTTTCATTCTTGCTAATTTCCTCTCAAGTACTTGATAGCTTCATTTAGTTTCTGGCTAGTTTCTCTCTCTGCAATTTGTTGGCCCTTAATCAAGCCAAACTTTGTTTTCAAATCGGTGAAATAACCTTAGTGGCTCTGTCTTCCATATCGTTCCTTCCTTCTTTCATTCTTGCTAGTTTCCTCTCAAGACTTGCTAGCTTCATGTTAGTTTCCTGCTAGTTTCGTGTTAGTTTCTTACTAGTTTCCTCTCAAGACTTGCTAGCTTCATGTTAGTTTCGTGTTAGTTTCTTGCTAGTTTCTCTGTCTGTAATTTGTTGGCCCTTATCAAGCCGAACTTTGTTTTCAAATCGGTGAGATAACCTTTGTGTTTACGTCTTCCACACCCGTCTTTTCATTCATACTTGCTAGCTGCTCGTGTTAGTTTCTTCCTATTTTCGTGTTAGTATCTTGTTAGTTTCGTGGTACTGTCTTGCTAGTTTCGTGTTAATGTCTTGCTAGATAATTGTTAGTTTTTTGCATGTTTCGTTTTAGTGTCTTGCTAGTTTCTTGCTATTTATGTCTGAAATTTGAAGTATATCAAACATACTTTGTTTATAATCTACCGATCAATACACTAAAATGCTTTACCCTTCCATTAGGCAGGATTGATTGGTCGGCCTCATATTTTTTAAATGACGAAATTTTTTGTATGTCTTCGAAATGCAATGGATCTTGGGGATCATCTTAGATCAAACTTGAAGTCCTCTTCTAATTGTAGTGCGATTACACCCACGACGAAGCGTGTTAGCAACATGATTTGGCGCTGCTTCTTATCTGGTGATCGTTCTACTTAATTCGTGCTTTTGCAGTGTATGCGAGGCCAATTGTTGAATACGCGAGTCACGTCTGGTCTCCACATCTGATTAAGGATATTACTTTGTTGGAATCTGCTCAGCAATCTTTTACCAAGCATCTTCCTGGTGTTAAATTTATACCCTACAAACAGCGACTGACCATTTTGGGTCTTGAATCGCTTGAAATGAGACGTATAAAAGAGGACGTTTACCTGACTTTCGCTATACTCCGAGGTTTTGTCAACTTCGATGCTGATAAATTATTTTCAGTCACAGGAAATAATCACACCAGGGGGCACTATTTGAAACTAACAGTTGGAGAGGTAAAGCGAGACTGCACTAAATTCTTCTTCTCTAAGTGTGTCGTCAAGCCATGGAACGACTTGCCATCCAAGTTAGTTGGGTCATTGATCCTTAAAAACTTTAGGGCTGGGCTGAAAAAGGTTGACTTAACCAATTTCTTAGTTGTTTTTCAGTGCTTTTTTTGTATTCTAATTAGTGTATTATTTTTGTATCTATATGACTCTGAACATTGTGTTTAGCTTTATATACAGTACGTCCCAGAAGTCCCGTCCACCCGAAATAAAGGGCTATATACTGGACATGATTTGGTAATAACAACGTACTCATATAGGAAATCACCTATGGTGAATCCGATAATTGTTCCCAAACTAACCTTGGAGGTCGTCTTCAAAGTCATTCAAAATGTATCTCCTAAACTATTCAAGATACGGACATAAAGTAAATTAGAAAGTTGTTTGGGATGATACCACAAGTTCAACAAAGGAAACAGAACTGAAATCGCGCCACAAAAACGGAAGATATGAGCAATCCCTTCCTGTGTATCCTTTTGCCAACTTTCGACAATAAATTCTCTTATTATTATTATTATTATTATTATTATTATTATTATTATTATTATTATTATTATTA
>JAHWFP010003507.1:21801-33960 GCA_023313725.1 Lithobius niger
TATTATTATTATTATTATTATTATTATTATTATTATTATTATTATTAATGGGTTAAACACCTTAGTGGTTGTGTCTTCCTGTTTTCATTCTTGCTAGTTTCCTACTTTCTTGCTTCGTGTAAGCTTCTTGCTAGTTTTGTATTACTATGTTGTTGATACCATCTTGTTAGTTTCGTGTTGCTGTCTTGCAAGTTTCGTGCTAGCATCTGCTTAGTCTCTTGTTAGTGTCTTTGTTAGTTTCGTGTTAGTGTCTTAATAGTCTCATGTTAGTGTGTTACTAGTTTCTTGCTACTTATGTCTGAAATTTGAAGGCCCTATATCAACGCCAAACTTTGTTTATAATGGGTGCAACACCCTTAGTGGTTGTGTCTTCCATACAGTTCCTACTTTCGTTCTTGCTAGTTTCCTTTCGAGCTTCGTGTAAGCTTCTTGTTCGTTTCGGGTTCGTTTCTTGCTAGTTTCGTGTTGCTGTCTTGCTAGTTTTTTGCTATTTATGTCTCAAATTTGAAGGCCAAATACCAAGGCCAAACTTTGTTTATAATGGGTGAAACACCCTTAGTGATTGTATCTTTCATACAGTTCCTGCTTTCGTTCGTTCTAGTTTCCCCTTAAATGTACTTTCCAGCTTCGTGTAAGCTTCTTGCTAGTTTCGGGTTAGTTTCTTGGTAGTTTCGTATTACTGTCTCGATGATACTGTCTTGTTAGTTCCGTGTTGCTAGTTTCGCGTTAGTGTCCTGTTAGTTTCGTGTTAGAACCTTGCTAGTCTTGTGTTAGTATCTTGTTAGTGTCGTGTTAGTGTCTTGATAGTTTCGTGTTGATTTCTTGCTAGTATCTCTACAATTTGATGGCCATTAACAAGGCCAAACTTTGTTTTGGAACAGGTGAAACACCCTTAGTGGTTGAGTCTTCCATACAGCCAATTCTTAAATTCTTGCTAGTATATTCTTCTTAAATACTTGCTAGTTTCGCAGTAGTGTCTTGCTAGTTTTGTATTACTGTCTTGTTAGTTTCGTGTTACTGTCTTGCTAGTTTGTGTTAATTTCTTGCTTGTTTCGTGTACTTTCTAGATAGTCTCATGTTAGTGTCTTGCTAGTTTTGTGTTTTTTGATAGTATTGTCTACAATTTGATGGCGCTTTACAAATCCAAACTTTGTTTTGGAATGGGTGAAACACCCTTAGTGGTTACGTCTTCCATACCGTTTCTTCTTAAATCCTTGTTAATAGTTTCTTCTAAAATATTTGCCAATTAGTGAAAGTTTCTGGCTTGTTTCATGGGAGTGTCTTGCTAGTTTCATGTTACTTTCTTGCTAGTTTTGCGTTAATGTGTTGCTAGTATCTCTGTCCACAATTTGATGGCCCTTCTCAAGACCAAACTTTATTTTGGAATGGGTGAAACACCCAAAGTGGTTGTGTCTCCCATACCTTTCCTTCCTTCATTCTCGTTTAGTTTCTTTTTAAATACTTGTTATCTACGTCTTAGTTTCTTGCTTGTTTTGTGTTACTTTCTTGCAAGTGTCATGTTAGTGTCTTAGTAGTTTCGCACAAGTTTCTTGCTAGTATCTCAGTCTGCAATTTAATGGCCCTTATCGAGGCCAAACTTTGTTTTGGAATGGGTGAAACACACCAACAAGTCCTAATAATGTGTAAGCCGAATTATTATAAAATGAAGGCTATACTGTGCATCATTCTGTATAGTAGGCTGGCTACATGATTGAATTGTTCACTGTCTATGAAAGCATGAAATTTGGTATGGATGCACTTGAAGGGTAATTGAAAAAAATAGTTATGGTAACAGGTTGAAACTCCCACCCCGAGGGATGATATGATTTAAACGCCCTCCCCCCCCCAAAAAAAAAATACCGTTTTTGGGCTATAACTCCTTAACGTCAAAAAATCAAAAGCATAATGTGAGGCAAAAACGTTCAGCACACAATTATTGACAGGAAGGTGATATACATCTTTTACATAAAATCTACCCTTGAACCACAAAATCGTATTTAAAGTATCACCCTTAATTTCCGCAAATTCTCCTTTTTTCAATTGGTTGTTATAGTAATTTTCGTGTTCAAAATGTTCTTGCGAGCCCTCTAATAGCCCGAAATCAACATGCTTAGGTTTTCTGAGAGGTAGGGATGTATTCTTTCCACCAATCGTAACCGAATTTGTTTAACTTGTATAGAAACCGTCCTACGCCTTTAAAAGGTGAAGAGGTAACGGCATAGCGGAAAAAGAGTGTGTTGATTTTCGAATTCGAAGTCCTCTTGCGAGCCCTCTAATATCCTGAAATTGACATGTTAGGATATTCTAAAAGATGGGATCTATTCTTTCCACCAATCTTAACCGAAATTATTTAGCTTAGATAGGGACCGTCCTACGCCCGTTTAAAGCTGTAGCGTAATTGGTGTAGTGGCTAGTTTCAATTTCAGAGTGTCATTGTAATGCTCATATTTGTATTTTAGCTATGTTATTTCGGTTAGGATTCATGGAAAGAATAGCTCCTCACCTTTCCGATAATTTTAATCAAGAACATTTCGAATTTAAAAACCGCCATACGCTTTCGCTGCTACGCCATTCCCTTTTCACCTTTAAATGGGAATAGGACGCTCCGTATTGAAATTTAAAAATTTTGGTATGAATTGATGGAAAAAAATAGGTCTCCACTTTTCAGAAAATCCTCAGCATGTCCATTTCGGGCCATTAGAGAGCTTGCAAGAGCACTTCGAACTCGGAAATCACCGAAGGCTTTCGCCACTATGCCAGTGCCTTTTCACCTTTAAATGGGGATGGTCCCTGTCTAATTAAACAATTTCGGTTAGGATTGATGGAAAGGATAGGTCTCCATCTTTCAGTATTCCTAAGCATGTCCATTTCGGGCTAGTCGTCAGGTTCTAGTATGGGATTCTAGCAGCGACAAACTGACGTGACATACTGATCGACAAACAGTTGAGTTTTAAAATTATTGTTCATTCCATTGTTGTGTTATTTTAAAAGAGGATGTGCAGTTTTTCAGTTAGGCATCATTCGTTTCGATGTCGACGTGATGTTTTAAATAAAATACAGATACGGTAAGTTCAAATAGTTATATTTCATGTTTTTTTCGAACATTTCACTCAACGTCGCATTCCAGAGACCGTACCGCTTAAGCTGTGCGAGTTGTGTTATTGTGCCATAGGACATTTTTGTTTAGTTATAATTTTATCTTTCCAACGAGCTATAAAAAATTAAAATTGGTTGTTTGGTTACAGAGATACACATTTTTAGGGTTAATCATGTGGCAGCCATCTTTGATGACATCATGACGCTAAACCGGAAGTGCCGTCAGTGGGCACCATATCCAAAAATGTTGCTCTTGATCTATAAAATAAGGTCTTAAAATTTCATGCTTTTTTCCGGAAGTGCACGATTGTTGCCCTTGGCCGCTAGACTAGTAATTTGTTGCCCCTTATCAAAGCCAAACTTTATTTTCGAATGGGTGAAATAACCTTTGTGGTTGTGTTTCCCACACCCTTCCTTCTTTCATTCTTGCTAGTTTCTACTCAAGTACTTGCTGGGCTTCATGTTAGTTTCTTGCTAGTATCTCTCGTCTGGAATTTGTTGGCCCTTATCAAGGTCAAACTTTATTTTTGAACTTCTGCCTAGTTTCGTGGTCTTGCTAGTTTGTGTTAGTGTCTTGCTAATATCTCAGCAATTTGATAGCCCTTATGAAGGCCACACTTTTTTGGAATGGGTGAAACGCCCTTAGGGGTTGTGTCTTCCATCCCTTTCCTTCTTTCATTCTTGCTTGTTTCCTTTTAAGTATACTTAAGAACTTTGTGGTAGTTTCTTTCTAGTTTCGTTAGTTTCTTGCTAGTTTCATGTTACTGGCTTGTAAGTTTTGTGTTACTGCCTTACTATTATCGTGTTGTTTTGTTAGTTTTATGTTACTCCATGTTCCTGGCTTGTAAGTTTCGTGTTACTGCCTTGCTACTATCGTGTTACTTTTGTTAGTTTCGTGTTAGTGTCTTGCTAGTTTCATGTTAGTGTCTTGCTAGTTTCAGTATTAGTTTCTTCTTAATTTCTGTCTGCAATTTGTTGCCCTTATCGAAGCCAAACTTTGTTTTCGAATGGGTGAAATAACTTAGCGGTTGTGTTTTCCATACCCTTCCTTCTTTCATTCTTGCTAGTTTCCTCTCAGTACTTGCTAGCTTCACGTTAGTCTCTTCCTAGTTTTTTGCTGAAGTGTTGGTCCTTCTGAAGGTCAAACTTTGTTTTTGAATAGATGAAATAATCAGTGTGATTGTTTTCCATACCCTTCCTTCTTTCATTCTTGCTAGTTTCCTCTCAGTACTTGCTAGCTTCACGTTAGTCTCTTCCTAGTTTCTTGCTAAAGTGTTGGTCCTTCTGAAGGTCAAACTTTGTTTTTGAATAGATGAAATAATCAGTGTGATTGTTTTCGATACCCTTCCTTCTTTCATTCTTGCGAGTTTTCTTTTAAGTACTTGCTAGCTTCGTGTTAGTGTCTTGCCACTTGCGCGTTAGTCTCATCAGGGTCAAACCTTTTTTGGCGTGGGTGAAACACCCTTAGTGGTTGTGGTTCTTGTTAGTTAAGTACTTGCTAGTTTCGTTTTGTGTGTTGCTCTTTCCATTCTCATGTTAGTTTCTAGCTAATTTCTTGTTTAGTTTCTTGCTAGTTTCTGTTTATAACCTGTTAGCCCTAATCAAAGCCAAACTTTGTTTTGGAATGGAGAAGTAACCTTAGTGGTCCTTCATTCGTCATAGTTTTCTCGTAAATTACTTGCTAGCTTCATGGTAGTTTCTGAAGTTTCATTTTGGAATGGGTGAAATAACATTTGCAGTTGTGTTTTTATTTTGCATTTTTTTGTGACGTTCGTTCCTAGCAAGGAACGGGTTCACCAAGGCCAGTCAAAATCAATATTGGATTTTTTTTTTTATTTCTAAAAACAATTTTTGTTTTTAATTTTTTTACGCTTCTGATGGCTCTGACTGGGGGAGCAGTTCTACCCCCTGCCACCCCAGCCTGAACAAAATGTTTTAAGGATATCCACCAATTTTCGTCATTTGGAATCAGAATAACAATTAATTTCATGACAATCGGACATAGTTGGTAAAATTGAATATTCTTTGATATATTGAGTTGGACATTTGATTAGCTGCTAGCAAACTTCCTGGTAGACCATCACCATTGATTTAAAAGTCCACTGATTCAGTTAATACAGAAATGAATAACTATTTATTTCCAAAACTTCCTAACAATTCTGCTCAGTTTTTGTCATTTAAAAAGGCAAGCAACACTTTAGAAACCTAAATTATTAAGTGTTACATAATTTTTTTATAAATTAATTTAATTACACTTAATAATTTTTAATCTGCTATAGACTAATTTAAATTGCAGTTTTTTTTTAAATAAAAAAAACTGCAAAGTTATTGTGAAACCTGTCGTGCTGAAGAATCGCTATGAAAAATAGGAAAAATTTGTTTGAAAATATGTTGCAAACAGGCTCTCAGGCAAAAGAATAGGTATCAAAATAGCGTAAAATGCTTCAACTTCCGGGCCCCGCTGGGGAGCTCACAGCACTCCCTAGCTGTAAATCGATGGGATCACCCATCTTGATCACATTTCAACGCCTCGCTTCTTGGTAGTTTACACAGGCTGATGGTAATTAAGGTCAGACTTTGTTTAGGGATGGATGCAGATGTTTACATCACCTTAACCGTTACTTTTTTTTCTTTTTTGGTAGGTCGGTGTTGGTCTTCTAGCATCGTGTTAATTAATTTTAAGTCTTATGTTAGCAGTACTACCCCAAAACAACCGTGAAACAAATTCTGTCTTAATTTCCCGCCACTGATGCAATGTTGTCAGCCTCTTGTTAGTTTAGAAATCTGCAAATTGCTGACCTTAAAGTTACACTTTGTTTAGGACTGAGTGCAAATAACATCCGAAATTCCAAAAATTTAGGATAAATATAGGAACAACTTTGGTTATTTTAATACTTACGGTACCCTACGAGTTCAAAGAAAAAAAAAAGCAGCAGTTATTCTTTATATTCTAGTAGATTTTTTCACTGGCGACTTGTTTTGTTGATTAGCGAATTCCCCAATAAGTTTCCGTTTTACTCTCCTCTACAGCTTTGCTGCATGTTTCTTATTTCTGGGCACTCTCCATTTGTTGCTGTACAGCAGTTTGTAAAGGAAATGCAAGTCATGTCCTCTTTAGTTAATGCTCTTTGCAATTTCTGTACCGTATCTTTTAACAGGTGCTGTAAAGCGGTTAACTTTTTCATTTACATTTCTTTCTTCAGTTAAAAGTTCTACTTCTCTAATAATAATAGACTGACGCTTTTCATTTAGTTTTTCTTGTCGCGTCTTTGCGGTTTCCAATGTTTAAATCTTCTTCTTTCTTTGCCGTAAGAACAAGCTCTTATTCCTTTATTCCTTAAAGACACGGTAGGTATGCTAGACAGGTTTGGTAGCTTTGATCAGTTCCTGCGTGATTGGAACGAGCTCATTTTCGGAGTAAAATTTCAGAGTGTCTTTTGTGGCTTTAAGAGCACAAATTGTTTCCGCCTTCAGTAGTGTCTTCTCTTGAGCGACTAATGCAAAGGCTGCCGTTGGTCTGCTGCACGACGGGCTGGCGTGCCTTCCCTAAGATTAACGGGTTCGGCGAACGCAAATGGTTAAGAATTTTGAGAAATTTAGGAAAATAAAAGGAATTTTTTTTTCAAATGTAGGAACACTTAAAAATATAGGAGATATAGGAATGCTTGCCACCCTGTACTCTTTTACTACTTGTTAGTTTCTTCCCAATTTCGAGCAGCAACAAACAATTTTTGAAGGTGCCCAAACACAGCCAGCTAGGGGGTAGAGCTATCGTCTCCCGCAGTGGAGTCCCCCGAAGATACAGTATTTTGCGATAAATCACTGCTATATCTAGCTTCTGTTAGCTTTTTTTCATATTTTGAGGAATTTTTATTTAGCATTATGACACGTTAGTAAATGACATGACTAAATTCGTTTCTTGGGGAAGCGCTGATCCCCATGTCTTCCCCTCTCAGTGTCACTGGTTTACCAAGAGTTTCATGTTGGTTTCTTTAAATGCTGGTTACGTAATAATTTCTTGAGCTTTGTGTTAGTGTAACTAGTTTCCTTTCAGTTTCCTTTACCACCACAGTTGAACGTTTGGGAGTTCAACTTCGAGAACTCCAAAGTTTGACTCTGAAATGCTCTACTGAGGTGTAAAGTGTTTATTCGCTTTTACGTCGTCTTTTAATTACCACTTTATCCATTGGTTAACCGTTTTTCGAATTTTGTTAACTAAGATGATGCTTTCCTTGCGTTGGTAAAAGTGAGCTCTAGCCAATGTGCTGTAATTGAAATCGAGTTTTAGCAGCGTTAAAAAACACAAGTGAAAGTTTTCGCTATTTGATCCGCGGGTTGCTTTGTATATATTTATTGAAAAGGAGTGGTGCGACCCGTAATTAATGACACAGACGCTTTGATAACCAATATTTTTTTTTGTGTGTGGTCTATAATCAATTTATACCTAAGTAGCATCTTAGGAGATTAGTTTCGTGTTTTGCAAAAAAATTTCTAAATAGAGATCAGCACTACTGCAAAATACTAGTGTTGTTTAATGCATGCGCTTGGTGTAACAGAAAAAATTGACTCAATTATACATACACGTATACGTTTCCTTGGCTCCTAAAATACCTATTAGGCACCAAAGGGATATCGGACAATTAAACATCTTAGTTTTAAATTTAGTCGCCAATTGTATCGCACAGAAGGACCATACCATAGAATAGTGTACAATCAGTTGTGCTCTTTACCGTCAGACGTCCTTCAGCAAAGCGGTGACATCATTGACTTCATTTTGATGCCGCTGCTTACATTGCAGACCAAGAGCTCAATAGGGTGACCGGCAAGTTGAATATGTCAATGGATCTTGAGCCGCCGATTGGTAGTTTCAATTGGCTTGATAAATGTTTGTCGGCTACATCCATTTAAATCTAAATAAAAAACTATTGAAAGGCCGAGCAAACGATTAAAGCAGATTTAAGTAATTAATAAAAGATGAAAAATTGTGTAAACACTGCATCGAATCGACTTCCCAGCCTAACCCAACTGTCAGCTTTTCAATTTTAATGAGTATTACCGACTTATTTTCCGTTGCCTTAGCGGGACATTGAACCCTTGACCAAAGACCCGAAACTCTTTCTAGCAATACTGACATGACCACTGACAGTATGGCTGCTCAAGCAGAACTTCGGTATTTATTCTTAAAGGTTGAAGGTTCAATTCTCCGCTCGGACACATTAACAAACGTCCAAAAAGCAACAATAAGAATGTCTTTCAATATTTATTTAACATCACCCTAGTCCATTTGGCTTTCTGTACTGTAATTTATAAACACTTAACAGTAATAATTTTGTTACAAGTCTTCTATCAGACGACTTCCTGCCTTGAAGTGGGTGGCAGTGGTAATTTAATGTCTTGGTACTATTGCTTGCAGCCCTGGCCAATGAGCTGTGAATGCTATTAGGGTGTTTCAAGTTTTTCACTCAGCCTTGATTTGAATTGAGAGCAGCTTTGTATTCCTTTTCACGAAAAAGTATTAATGATCCAGCCCAACTACCGTTTTTGGTGCAATCGAAACAAAATCAAACAAAAACTGCAAACTAGTTTCATATCTTTTATTGTTGTCATTTGTACAGCTCTTATAAAAATACACATTCATTCACTCTTATTGCAACTGATCACAACCTGTTTAAACATTTTAGTCTACAAAGAAATATGTTTGCAACAGTTTTTATGTTAACCTTCACTAGTATCACATGCAAACACATTACTGCTCTGCAAACAATTTCCAGCACTGACAATCCTCTTTGTAAATAGCTTTGCTGTATAAAAATACTTATAGTACATCTCGTTAAAAAAATAAACAGGCTGAACTAAAATTGTATACGTCTACAAAAATTAATTTTACGTGTCATTTAAGGCTGCAAGGTCTGTTACATTCACAAGGCATGGAGATTCTCGTCACTTCAGTGGTGCTTTGTTCAATATCATTAAATATAAAAATATGTTTAGGTGGTAAATACGCACGTGAACATTTTTCATTACCCTTTAAACTATAATAATAACATAACTTCATATTACACTGGAACACCACACCAGCCATCTACAGTGACACAACTTTAATGGGCCAAATTATGACAAGTGTGCATATTGAATAACAACCGAACACTTTCCATAACTGAGATGGGAAGCAGCTACCTGGCAGGAAAAGGAAGAAAGTAATACATTTAAAAACCAATACACACAAGATAAGATGTCAGCTGGGCTGAGTTAAGTTTAATAGAGATAGACGGTTAAGCCATTACAATCGAGTGGCTAAAGCACCAGTCTTCTATCTAATATAGGTGGGTATTTAAATTTACTTGTGCATTAGATATTTTATTATAAAGGCAGGGCTCGAAATGAGCGGTATCACATCGCAATTTGCACCATGATTTTCAATATTTGTGAAGCAAAATTGAAATTTGCATGCAGCTTAGCGATGCAACATCGTGGCAAAAAGAAATGCGTAACTTAAAAAAAAATCCTTTTGAAGCAGGCCTAGCTCATTTACAATAAAACTATCACATTAAAATACTGTGGGGCCAACATAAATTGTCAGCAAGGTGCTAAAACAACATTAACAATAATAAAAAGTTTCGGCCAGTAAGATTATAGCTTTTTTAAGGCCCAAGTTAGCAAAAGTTAAGTGGAAGGAACCACCATCACGTCAGTTGTTTTTTGCCGCACAAGGGAGGAAACCGGAATACTCGGAGGAAACCCTTGTACAATGGGTGGGGAAAAACTGGTTAAAAAAACCATACATATACACTTCCCTTCACCAGGATCGAACCTGGGTGTGTAGAAGCCAGAGATGGACAGCCGGGACCAAGACGGCTATCGAGTCTGAAGCCCCAGTGCTCGCGGCTACCCGCCCGCAGCAGAGGTCTAGCTTACAGCACCGTACTGAGAAAATCAACTGCAGAGCATAAATTTTAACCCCAATACCAACAAACGTTAGTTTATTTTTATGCTATGTTCAATCAATCAATGAAGTTGAAGCATACTTTAGAATTGCTACCCAGCAAACAACACTGTGCAGCGCACAATGTGCCATGAGTCCATGACCGGTTGGTTAAATGTTTTCGTCTTTGAAAAAATCTTATACTTCAGCTAAAATCTTACAATTTTAAACCAAATGACGATAAGTTAATTTCGATAGGCCCTGAAATTAGCAACCTGATACAATGGAAAGGCGTATTTACTTCGGAACTGTTGACTTCCTGCGCTGAGATGAATGGTTTCCAAGTTGGACTCCAACAACTGACACAATGAGCGCGCAGCCGCGCACACAACCTCTACTGTATGTAGCTACTATTACTTCAGTATGGTAAATAGACAAGAATTACTTAACAAACACTTAACCATCCATCCCGTATACTGATTAGAGTAGAGTTCACAACGAGAGGGACAATTCGGCTGGATAAATGCAAGAGAAAAAAACCCAAAATCGACATGAGTCACAATGTTGTCATCGACTAGAGCGTGAGGCGCAAATGGTTATTACACATGGTTTACAATGGTCTTTTTTTTAACACGCGCTTTTCACCATGGTTGCATTTGACGGCTGCAGGACCGTCATGAAGCAACAGGACATAAGATCAGTCAAGCAGCAACGATTAGGTTTATTTCACTGTAAGTTCGTTATCCATGCACGTTAATGGTTACAGCACTACTGTGAAGCAACAGGTTAACACAAATACCAGCTGATGGCATGCATCAGTATTTAATAAAAACGAGTGATATTAATGCAAAAGCGTATACAGCAGGATGCAAGTTAAAAAGAAGAAAAGAAATCATTAAAAACTAATGCATTTCCATAAAGCATTGTTCGTTTTGAAGCCTTACAAAATGACCAACAACAACACACAAAAAATGCGTATTTTTTTGGTGGTAGCCTACCAATAAAAGCTGAAAAATGTTGGCTCACTTAAACCGATGGACTGACCTGCAGAACTTTTTGTCATCCATTCATTAAATATGGCACCACTTAAATACCGTACAAATGGCCAATAGCTTAGTTACATATGTCAAACGAAATAAAAGTTGGCTTAAGGCCTAAAGGCTTATTTTGCTATCTTTAGTTAAGATTTAGCTGTTAGCGTTGTTTAGCAGTCATTCAAGAAATACTACACGGCCTAAAGTTACGGACTCTAAAACTCACGACGTTTGTGTTACAGGTTTGTGACATACCAACACTAGAACACTGCTTGGCGTTGTCTCCCTGGCATTGCACACTTGACTCAGAATGGTTTCCACTTCCGAAACCTAACACGAGGAAAAAAAAAGGTACATATGTATCCATCCGTATGTAGTTAAATTGTCGCTTGAAAACATTAACTATTACAAAAATCACTACATAAAACTAATGCACGTTTCTCATAAAACCGTATAACCCGAGACAGCCACAAAGACTACAAGCTATACAGGGAGGTCCACAAAAAACTGATGACCAAAAATTGTTTAAGTCAAACTTTTCTAGTTAGCACCCCTCAGAACCAGGAGAGGACAGAACTAGAAAAGTTTGACTTAGAAAATTTTGGAGTCGTTCGAGTTCCACAGTTGATTGCCGAGCGACTTTCCTCTTGTCCCCTGCTACAAGGAGCTGACCTTTTGAATATGGTCCTATTAGAAAACTAAAAAGCAGGTAGTTTCTCTGCCCGTGGGTCTGACAGCCTTACTCGTGGTCCTAAGGGAAATTCAGTAGGGGTCCATATCGACCTTCCACTACCCACTTCCACTCAATAGCCTCCTGCGTCTCTTCCAGCGACTCTGACGTACCGATCTGTCGTCAGTGTGTTACTCCTGTGTGCACCGGTTGCACTATCACACTCGGCATTGTGTAGGCGACCCTTCCCGCTTCGCTGGCCGGCCCCCACGCCCTTTGTCTCGGATTGGGGTGGGGGGGGATAGCGGTTTGGGCCATGGCTGTGGTGGTCAGCCCGCTTGGCCAGCCCTCTGGTTAGCGTATGGCCAACCCTCTGGTTAGCGTATGGCCAACCCTCTGGTTAGCGTATGGCAAACCCTCTGGTTAGCGTATGGCAA
>JAHWFP010003507.1:33970-54864 GCA_023313725.1 Lithobius niger
CTGGTTAGCGTATGGCAAACCCTCTGGTTAGCGTATGGCAAACCCTCTGGTTAGCGTATGGCAAGCCCTCTGGTTAGCGTATGGCAAGCCCTCTGGTTAGCGTATGGCAAGCCCTCTGGTTAGCGTATGGCAATCCCTCTGGTTAGCGTATGGCAAACCCTCTGGTTAGCGTATGGCAAACCCTCTGGTTAGCGTATGGCAAACCCCTGGTTAGCGTATAGCAAACCCCACTGATTACCATTGAACATGGGCAAACTTTGAACCCAGCTAGTCCGTGCACTCCATCCTTGCCACTGGGCGCCTGCCTCTGTCCCACTGATGCAACTGGTCGTCATCTAGTCCCCGAGCCGACTAGAGACCCTTCAACATTTGGCCGGGATCCCAGAGTCCACCTAGCGACTGAATGGGGCTACTGCCCACCGAGTCCCGGTCTAGCGCGTAGAGGAGATGATTCGGGCCAAAGTGATATTCGCTCAAGATACGAAATACTCGGGAGGGTGTTTATCGAGTTCCACGTGAAGGGTGTGATGCGGTTTACATTGGTGAGACGAGAAAGGGAGTCCGCACGAGGGTTAAACAGCATAATGGCATATTGATGACACATGTAATGAAGTAAACGAAAACGGCATCGCCACCCACCACATGGAGACAAAGCATAAAATCAGATGGGAAAGACCTACCACGTTGCTTAAATCAAATGTTCCTTTAGATAGACACCTTCGTGGACTGGAATCACTGGCAATCCAACGACACGTGAGAAATAAAGCAACACTCATGAACACGCAAGGCCCCTCAAACCCAGGAATACGTTTTCTCCTGAGAGAAGAATTTACCGAGCTGCTGTCCAAATGTTGGAACAACAACCTGCCCAACAAATACGGGAGGCCACGCCAGCCGCAAGCGCAAACGCTAAGTTCAAAAAGTGATTCCGATGTCGTAGGAAAATGTTTTAGCAATCATAGTGCCTGATGAAGACAGTCGTGTGTCCAGTCTGTCGAAAATTTGCGAATACTGGTATAGTATTTGTGTTCCGAAATTGTGCGTAATTCTTTCCTGTACTTTCGAAATTCAATCAGCTTCACTAAGGGTTTGGACCAATTCAAGAAGCAAAAATCCTATTTAAAAATGCAGGTCCTGGCTAGAATTTAAAAAATCGTTTCAACTTTCTGGTTATTGAAACAAACGATTTTTTAACTTATTTTTTTTTAATTTTCATTTAAATTTTAATTATACAAATTTGTATACCAAAATTGTTGTTTAAAAATGTATGTAAATTTATAAAAATTTTTGCCACAGCAAAACCCTGGACTCCCTGAACATAATTAACTCACTATTAATTTTTTTCCCATTCGCTGTGACACTGGCATGTGGTAATTGGAACAGGACGGAACCGGTTTATTGGTATCAGAACTGGTACCAAAATCGGCATTATGGTATCAGTACACCACTATTATGTGCATTAGTCACCAGTCGTCCCCTCCGTTAGGGGGACGTCTCACCAATCTCCGGCAACTTATGTTTCAACAATCTGCAGTCCCCTCGTGGTGGACTCAATCATGTCCCCGCATTGTTCGTCGCGACTCACGTTTGTCCCCGACTGCTTAATCGTCTTTTCAGAACAAGACGGATCGCGCGCATTTTTTAACTTTTCACGGAACTCCTCGACTTTTTCGAAGAATTTTTCAAATGTTGATAAAACTTGTGTGTGAATTGCAAGGTTTTGGCCGGCCTGGATCTTATTACAATGCTCAGCTGCACACTTGTATCACGTCAGCCACGTCCAACTGGAGCAATGGCGGCTGTGTCAACAGAAAGGAATCGTCGTTGTCTGCATGCGATGACATGAATCATCACAAGAACCGAAGGAATCCTCCGACTGGACATCATCGTAGTGTTCGAGTGATGACTGGTCTAAACTCGATTCCGCTGCTAATCTTGCTTTTGTCTGTGGCGATCAGATCGCTGCCATGTCGCCTCGATCTTGGCCATAGTATTTCTCCCATCATCGCACATACTCTACACACTGAAATCCCGCGAAATCATAACTCTTCATCTCCTGCAGGGAAGATGGGGGTCCCTTGAGTTCAGTATTCTTGCACATTTAACACCTTTCTTTCCCAGGCAAGATCTCAATTTCCTAGACGAATCTATTGTCAAACAACGGCGAAACGACAAACTGTGAATCGGGAAATGGGGCGCCGCCATTCGCCGGCTATGCGCCCAGGGGAGCGCCCCTGCATGGGCCCAGAGTGCTTTTAATTTAATCAATGTTGGGACGAAAAGCATTTCCAAACTGGAAAGCATAAAAATACAGGTCAAGTATTTTATGCATTGGATAGTAGTAAAAATCAGAATTTCCAAACTGGAAAGCATAAAAATACAGGTCAAGTATTTTATGCATTGGATAGTAGTAAAAATCAGAATTTAGTCAAAATGAGGGTTGTACGAAACCAGTCACATTATAGAGTGACTGGAACACGGCCAAATTTGCTTGACAATATGTTGTACACAAGCTCTGAGAAAGCCAAAAATAGACACCAAAATAGCATAAAATGCTTTAGGTTTCGAGGCTCTGTATCAGAACATGCTGGAGGAGCTTGCAGCAAGCCCTCCCGTTATCTATGTCATTTCTAGAATACGTTTTGGGCTACGCTATTGTTTGTAATTATCGAAACTAGTTGACAAATGTCTTTCCTACCCTACCTCCACTTGTCTAGTACCGTTTGGTGCGGCCCTGTCTGTACGACAAAGTACTTGAGGATAAATATGTGAGCAAATACAAACAATTAGATAGCTATGAAACAAACAGTAATATTAATGAAATAGCTTAGCACGGATGGTGCATCATAATCAGTTTCCTTTGCCTGCAAAACTATAATGCTGTCAATGAGCTCGATCTCTTTGGCCAAGTCCCTATATATTCTATATGGTACGAATATGTCACCGGCTTCCCAGGCCATTTAGTCCGTAAGAGATGCTCGGAAGCCTTGGCCGCAGTCATCATCATCTGGCCTCAGAAGCTATTTTGCATACCACGATAAGAGAAATGTTGGAGCCCTGTACAATGCTTCAGAATGGAGTTTATTACAAGAATAGTTCCAATTCTGAAGTTAGCATATTACCATCTATAAAAGCTTAGTGTTTCATCGACAGTGATTGTGGTGTACCATTATTAGTTTATTAATGCCGTACTGTGTACTAAAGTTAAGGCCACACAGTGCCGTAGCTGTGGTTATCCCGTACGCACGATCGTATTGTCAAGTATTGCACAGCTTGGCCCAAACTATCTGTACCTGCAGATCACTGCACATATCAGTACTCGACGTCTCAATGCCCAAGTGAGCCATGTCTTGTTTGAGCTATTCAGATACAGAATTCGATACTCGTGGAATCTCCTCTGAAGACAACTTTAAAGCTATGTTTTCCTTGCCCTGTATGCATCCGTTTGTGCTAGGGGTAGAACACAAGCAGTGTCAACATGAGCCAGCATATGGCATGACGAAACTATTTCTTTTCAGCTAGACACTGCTTTCTCAGTTCTCTAATTGCAGGTGGTTGCTTTAAACTTTACGACACGTTTCAATTTTGTTATTGAATTTGTAAACATGACAATGTTTTTAGTGGGAAAGCTGATCTTAAAAGACGGTCAACAGGTGTGATCCCTAGTGCTATGCTGCCACCAATAATTATTTCATCGTTTAACTATTATCCATCACTGTTTAAAGAATCGTTGATAGGTTGCTCCTGCCTTTGAATATTGTACCAATTCAGATGACATGTGATGCTACGGAAAATGAAATGTCTTCCACCAATGCTGCTGAATCTTCAAGACATACAAACTCACCTTTATACCCGACTAAAATGTAAATTAGTTACAGACACTCAAATTGAAATTGTACACCATATAAAAAGGGCTATGGTATCAACTCTTTTACAGTTACTGGATATGACACTTGCTATTGCAGTACATGTATTACGTCGCCAAAAAAGATGTCACCGAAGCAACGCGGCAAATTGAATTTCACGTTGGTATAGAGAAATTCGGAAGCAATAATTAAAAAGGATCTTCGCAGCCCCACTTGACAAAGGGTTGGAAACGTCAATTAATCTAATGACCGGTAAAAGAAAATGTATAATTTCATTTAATGTAGTGAAGCGAGAAACGTATATAAATGTTGTACTGACTCATGCCATTTCAACACTCAAAATGCCAAATTGTTAAGATGCGATGATGCAAAATTGTTACTGCCACAGCCTCTGTAAACTTGGTTAACGTTCCCGACCATCCTGGGACGTTCAAACTGCAGCCACGTGGCCCCAGAAAGGATTCATTATCCACTCACAATAAAACTCCAGTAAGGAAGACTGTTTCCCCATCCATAATTTCTAGGTGTATCGGCCTTTTGCATCTTAGATCACAACTTAAATTGCACATAAAGCAAATGCTTGAGAAATAGTTAAGACTTACACACAAAAAACTTACCTTCTAATTCCATAATGAAATGAAATTATAGGCGAGCAAATCAGCGATCAGCTACTCTACGACTTGCTTGAATTGCATCAAGGGCCATTGGGATAACTGTAGTTGCTACACCTGCAACAGCAATTACAGCAGCTGCCATAGGGCCACCAGCCGCTGCCGCCGGTGCCATAAGAGTAACCATTCGTGCAGCAGTAAGTCCTCCAGCTAGTAGAGTAGTGCCAGCTTTTAGGCCTGCATGAAGAACTTGACGACTGAAAATGGAATAATTTACACAGTAACGTCAGGAGCCGATGAAACAAACATGATCGTTTTTTTCTGGTAACATTAAACTTTGCACAAGAGTTGCGATTTCAGGCTACAGTATGTGCGCAGTAGATTGAATGCAATCTATGCTTTAAAGGCAGTAAGGTACAGACAGCTACTTGCAAGTACTCTTGTCATTTTTAATGTTCCCTGGAACTACGCTGGTCTCCGAGACAAAAGCAATTAACACCCTGAATGTTAGAAATTTTTTTATTCAAAATACCTAATTCTACCAGGGTAAGGTATTACATGCAGTAGAATTTTAGTTCTCCGAGTGGAGAATGACAAAAGTTAAAGTTTCCCTTCCCACCATACAGGACATTGTAACCTACGTCACATTGCATATTACACAAAAATTTGCAAATTGCGTCACTTCCACTCCTACGCCTTCTTATCTCGTCACTTCCTTTTTACCCAAACAGACTCCGAGCAGGGAGGCAGGCGGGAAATAAAACAAACACGGAACGTTAAATGTTTGAGTAAGGGTCTAAAAGTCAAAACCTAGAAGGAACACGGTCAAGCTTTGACAGTCAGGGTCTAGTTGTAAAATTCTGTCAGTAAGAGGCTGGTAAGTATTAGATCCTTACTATCCGTTGGTTAGCTTAGTTCTAGTCTGTTCGGACAGAACATGTGTATGAACGGTTGTAGCAGGTTTCCTTTGTTCTTAGAATATTGTTATGAAATTTAAAATCACAATTTTCTTGTGAAGTTTGGCATTTTGTCTTTTGCTGCTTTAGAATTTGTTATTGTATTTCGTAGATTTATGGCAGAGGATAACCAAATTAATGCTGTCTGCTGCGAATATGCTGTCTTGGTACTAAATCGAAAAATAATTTTCAACATAAAACAAAGCAGGAAAAATATACCATACTACCACTGGATCATCACATGGGTCTTTGTAGGAGGATTTACAGTTTTTTGCCAAAATATATTTATTGCTGACCACCGGGTAGTAAGGCTCTAATGCTTACCAGCCTCTTACTGAAAAAATTTACACCTATACCCTGACTGTCAAAGCTTGTCCGTGTTCCTTCTAGCTGGTTTTGACTTTTAGACCCTTACTCTAAACATTTAACGTTCCGTTTTTGTTTATTAATTCCTGTTACTTTTAGATGGCAGCTAAACTGTAAAACAGTGCAGTTGACAGTCAAAGTTGAGAGTTTAACACAGAGACCCTAGGCTGACCCTTACAAATCTACATAATAATCCTGGAGGCCAGCTAAAAGGAAGACTAAAAGGAAAACCGGAAGGACAACAATCACTTTAATCGCTTCTCATTGTTTTCGTGCAAGTGTAATGTCTTTGCTATCGTCCAAACCGTTGATTGTTGATGGGTAAAATGAAAGAATCCATGTTTCAACTAAATGTGTATAGTTTTAAATCAAACTAAGCTACGTTGTTAATTTTGAGGACTGTGGGCCTCGAAATTGGCAGCTGGAAATGATGCAATGGCTTATTTAATTCGCAGATGAAGGCTTTCAGAGCTGAGCTGAATTGTTTCAAAGTGGACAACAACAAGCACTGCTGAGCACGAGGCTGATCATTGCTATCTTGCAAAGTAGTAGTTTACAATCAAAGCTCTGTGAGCGAAAACAAAACAATAATGAGCCATTGTTAGGCTGCCATACACCGCCGATTTACTTCTTTCCTCTCCCAGAAAAGGAAAATGCCAAAGCAGCCGTGCTAAAGGTTTCAACTTTTGTTCTACGAAAGCTTATTTTATTGACTTCCCTCAGAAAAACTGTTTCATGCAAAGATGATGGTTCAGCGCTCACATTCTTTAAACGGTGCATCCTGTGATTTCAGCCACTGGATGCGCAGATTCAGTGACTGAGGCCAACAAAAATCACCGTTTGTCAGCCAGTGTGAGCAAAAATTGGATTGAAGAAATTTTAATCTGTGAAAGTGTTTCTTAGCCAGTGTGTGTGTAATTGGGAGTTGGGAGTGGGAGTGCGAGTGGGGAGTGGGAGTGAGGGGGTTGGGAGTGGGGAGTGGGAGTGAGGGGGTTGGGAGGGTGGAGGAGTGGGTCTGTAAACGTAATTCATGACCGGCCCCGTGCGTAGCACGGGCTTCCTCTAGTTAATAGATACAAATTCTTTAATCTACAGTCTACGTCTTGCAACTGGCATTTGCTAATTGGCGTTGTTGCATAATAATGTTTAAAACCGTGTAAAACAATCAATCTGGTCGTTTAAGAGCTCCGTAACCCCTGAATCACTTGACCAATTAGAAAAGGGCACATCTACAGAGCAATACCTGTAAAATGAGCTAAGACCCAGTTTTATAGGACAAATGGTTTGCCCTGTAGAGAGGACAAACAAAAGTATCCCCAGAACAACAACAACAAGAAGCAGAACGAGAAGTTGTCTATTTGGCCCCTCTCTGTATCTCGGGTTTGGCTCGACCGAATTTCACAATTTTTGGACTGCAGACAGGCTTTGACTAGTCAAGGCTAGATTCCAAATTTAGTTTAAAAGATGTTTACTTTTGAAGGAGTTATAAGCTCTCAAAGTTAAGAGTTTAACACAGCGATCCTAGGTTGACCCTTACTAACACTGGCTATCGCCAGTGTTTATAACACAGACTTCATCGTTCTCCATTCGGAGACCTACAATTCTACTGCAAGGTGGTCAGACGGCGACACGCCAGAACCCAGCTTCTCAGACGGCCCCAATGCACCAGACGACCCAAGGATCCCAAAAATTCAACGCTGCCGAGCCTGTATACGTGTCCCAGAGAAGGTCCATCCTTCCTGGCAATGAATAGGGCCCCACACTGGCTAGTTCGCGTAGCAAAACGAACCAATCGACAGCTCTCCAATCCGGTGTAACAATCACCGCTAATCGCACACCCTCACGCAAAATCTTGTGCAGACACGTTCCCCACGAAAAGAAAACGTGGAAAAAAGAAGGCAAATAATCGGATCCTGACCAAGACATGCTAAAAGCATCCGCTACCTCTGCTCTTGGATATCTACCCAACGCAGCAAATCATCACAGCTGAGCCGTTGCTGGTGAAGTAAACAAGTCTATTTTGTGGTGCCAAACCGGGCAAACAGTGAACCAAACACTTCAGGCATAACATGAATTAGTAACTGTCCAGAAAACGGCGGGAAAGCTGGTCTGCCTCCGAAGTCCACACGCTTGGACGAAAATCACTTCGACAATACAGACATTCCTGCCAAGACCACAGCTCCCGAAACTACCATAGTTAAGTCCTTGGATTCATATCACCTTGCCTATTTACATAGGCCTCTACCACCATCCAAAAGGATCCGGACAGCCTGCCCAGTCAAGAACATCTGGAAGGTCTGCACTGCCTTTAGTATGGCCACCAATTCCTTAACATTGGTATGCAGCTCAACCTCCAGCAGTAACCATCGGCCCTGTGTCACGCATCTCTCCAACACAACCCAACCAACGTCCGACACATCGGTCAATAAAACAATTGCAGCTTCCATCAGTAACCATCGACCCTATGTCACACGTCCCTCCAACCAACGTCAGACACATCAGTCAATAAAACAATTGCAGCCTCCAGAAACAGCTATGACTTGCTGACTGACTCCTGTTGCAACACATCATTACACGAGCCTGCCGATAGCTGACCCCCCCCCCGGCTCGAAACCAAGACAGCAAGTCCCCTTGCAAAAACCGCATCCGCAGCGTCTGTTGCACATCCAACTCCACCACCCGAGCCGACCATCCCAAAATTCCGAAATCGTCCAGGTAAGTGAACATTAGCACCCCCATAGGCGTAGATATTGGCACACAATCGTAATAAACGCTATAAAAATAAACGAGGCAGACGCCAATCCAAATGGCATAAGCTTGATACAGAACATCAAAAGCATGCGAGTGCCTTCAGCAATACGCACCGCACAACATGCGTGTGCCTTCAGCAATACGCACCGCACAACATGCGTGTGACAGACCCATTTTGGCTATCCACAAACCTTTTTTTTCAAATTGTTCAATCACTACTATAGATAATATGGCCAACTGATAAACGTGTACTTGTACATATTAATTTAAACTTTTAGGTTACGAATTGTGTGGAAGGAACCATCCGGTTTCGAGACTGGAAAAATCAGCAACACAAAACCTACGTGGTACACCCTGTAGTACCATCTCACGTTACTTTGGCATAATTTGACATCAATGGACACTGTGGGCGGGAGTCCCAAACCTGGCACAGCGCGGCAGCACATCACAATCCTAAATCAACACTCGTAGCATAGTCAAAACTCGCGGTGACGCCGCACGGCCTTCCACGGGGCCTCCCGTCCAAATAAGCCAGGACCGCCATCTGGCTATTCATTTCAATCACGGGCTGTCTCAACATCTGACCCATCGCCATTACCAGCCTTCGCAAGGCCTCCAACCGCAACTGAATTGCATCATTCAATCCAACAACACCATCGTTCCCAATTTTCTCAATCCTTCCAAATTCCCCAATTCACATACCTCCATTCCAAATCACTGAACTGCACCCCAGGTCCATCAATACAAGACGCCATGTGTTGCAACCAAGCCACACAGGCATTTTAATCCATTCTACCAACAAAGAACAGCGCCTCGCAGGCAGCCATCTTGTCTACTTCGGCCACAGCCTAGCCTCCACCCTGGCTCTAACCAATGTTCTACCCCACCTGCAAACCTAACTTCACTCAAAAATAGGGATGTGCCGATTATCGGATTCACATCGATATTGCCAGTTATCGGAGGCAACCGATATATCGGTACCGCCGATATCCACCTCCGATACGCCGATACACCGTATAGGATCACATATAAGCAGCACTTTTTTCGATATATACGGAAACGACGATAACTTCGCTAAATATTGACCGATTTTGACGTTCAAATACACCATTTTAACCATTTTTTCGCCAGCTTTCCAATGGTGCAAATCACAATTCATTAGGTCCACCCGTTCTGAAGTTACATATAAAAAAACCATTTAACTTACATTTTTTAACAAACGTGGCTTGCAAATAGATTAGAAAAAATGCTTTTCGCTGGTATTTTAGGACTTCCATATCATAAAGTGCTCGTCTGTTGATTAATTAATATTGATCAACATTTTCACGTATTTAGATTTTTACATCTACAATTGTGCAGAATTTTTTGTGGGGTAAGGTCTGGGGAAAAGGGCTGCAGAGAAAAAAGGTTTGTAGAACAAATTTTTTAATTTTCTTTAATATTTCTATGAGGTTATGTTTAATGAAGTTTTTTTCTTGCGGCACATCGGAAGCAGAAACTGTATCACACTTTCATTTTTTGCAAAATAATCATTATTTAGTGTTATATCGGCAGACAGTATCGGCAGTTATCGGCATTCCATTTTGACAGTAATCAGTATCGGTACATCGGCACATTCCTACTCAAAAATTACACAAAAACGGTAGCTACGATACCACAACTTCAAAATCTTTGCAAGTAATAAGGTTAGGCCGTCTCCATATGAAATAATTAATTCATTAAAAAATTACTAAAGAAAAATCGAATCACAAGATTTTGACTAACTCCAGCGCCAGTGGCCAAAAAAAAAGAGTGGCGAGATAGGAGGAGGGTAGCACGGGACTGAAGTAAGAGCGGAAGTGATGTAATTTTTTGCATGTTTTTGCACAATTATTAGGTTAAATATGCAATACGATGTAGGTTACAGTGGGCAGAATGGTGGGAAGGAGATCCCATTTGTAACAAATAAGTTATTCACGAAGGAGAAATGCAATGGTTATGGAGATCACTTGGGCAAAAATTGGCAGAAGGGTGGAGGTTTTAGTATTGACTAGCCTACCTAACCTCACTAGAGTAAAACCTCTTTAATATGAACTTTAAGGGGACTGCTGGACATTTTGCCAGCCCCCAGCCAGGCCGGCTAAAAATGGTTTCTTTTGCTGAAAAAATACAATACCTGTCAATTTTTGCATTATGGTCTCAATGATGCTGTTGGATGCTTGAGATTTGAACGGCCTCCTCAGTGACACAACCACTCATGCGCATGAGTGGTCCTCCCTATAAGAGTGGCGGCTACGCGGGTTCGTCATCTCTTTGTCTCTCAATTGTGTCAAAAAGGTAACTTGAGAGGGGAGGCAGGGAGGGGCCTAAGGTATTGTATTTTTTCAGCAAAAGAAACCATTTTTGCCGGCCTGGCTGGGGGCCAGCAAAATGTTCTTTCTTTATGCTGGAATAAATCCAATACCTGTCAATTTTTGCATTGACAGGCCGACCTAGTCAAATTAGACGGCGGGGCACCTTTTGAACGAGTTCCCTGAGGTTCTGAGACGGCGTCACTCTGTTAGACTTATCGTGTGTGCACTTGAGGGGTGGACACGAGAAGTGGTTCCCATTAGGGGTTATATATATTTTTTTGTATACAATGGGTTGTTGAACTACATAATGGGAAAGGAGGAGATAAATACCTTTAATGATTGACGAAGAGAGTCTTGGTTTCAGTTAGAGACTTTGATAGTAGCATGGTGGCACATTGAATCATCATTCGGGAGTTGGCGTGTACACTGGATGAGCACAGGTTCGGAGCACAGGATTGATGGTAGTAACAACGGATTGGAGATCTTCAAGTGAGAGCATGGGCGTCGATCCCGGGGGGACATGTCCCCCCCCCCCCTGGTTTCCTAGGAAAGGGGACGGTCCCCCCACCTCTGGGAGGCTGTGCATTGGTTATTCCTAAAGGAGTTTTTTTTTATACTGCTCTCCGGAGATCCCTCACCTGTCGCCTCGCCAGCGCACGCAGCTACCAAGAAAAACCAAGCGCCCCCCCCCTTTTTTTTTTAGTTCTTTCAGTGCCAAGAGGCGACTACAGACGTGGCTTCGCAGCAACATGACTGACAGAAGGCTTAACGGCATTGCAATATGTCACGTAAATAAGTCCTCGCTCGATTCCATTCAGCCTTTTTAGGCCGTAGGACGTATAGGCAAGAGGCATCAATGGAAATCAACTTTACCCCCCCCCCCCTTGCGGCTTTAAAGTGTGTTCTCGTTTGATATGACTGTGTTTTTCGGCAACGTACTTCTAATCTTTTATCGTAAATTGTTACATTACATTTGTTGTCACAATTGAATTTGTATATTTTGTACTTTATTAAATAATAAAAAATAAATTTGTTGTTGATCTTCCTGGAAAAATTACGTTATATTTCACGCATCCTGTGCGTCCCCGTCCCCCCCAGACATTTTCATGGATCGACGCCCATGAGTGGGAGTAGTGGAAAGGATGATAACCAGGAAAAAAAAATGGGGGGGGGGAGGGGTAGAAAGCTTATCCAACTGTCGTTATGATACAATTGGTCCAAATGGAGAAAGAATTAGGTTCAGTAATTTTAATTTTCCTGTAGAAGATCAAAAGTTTGCGGGCCAAGGGGGTAGGTTCACCTATAACTTCCCACTTGTGAGTAATGAAGCGGAATATGAAGGGAAGCCGGAGTTTGGATTTGGGAAATCGTGAAGCAGGTCAAAATTGAAAATGGGGCACTGAAAGTTTTCGACTCCTGTTTTTATTTTTTTATTTATTTTTTTTAAACTTGGCCGGCCTTTGAAGTGATGTTTAGTTGGAAGTGGGAGGTAGGTCGTGGCGTATGCCCATGCAGTAATTTCTGGCTTTTGATCTGCATAGGTTGCATGGAATGTCAGTGGTGGGAATTGTTGATAGTTCGGACATATCGGGATGAAGCGGGTATGATTGTTGAGAGTTGTCAAATTGCAATGAATAAGTTTGGAGGTTGTGGGAGGAGGAGGTCGGCTTTAATGCTTTCCAAGCTTCTGCGCTGTGGGATTGTTGCTCTTGAAAAAACAGGTTATTACTTTGTTGAAGAGACAATTGTTTGTTCCTGTCTAGGTGATTGTCAATGTATTCAAGGGGCCTTGAGGAGAAGGAGGTTGGTTTTACTCGAGGGTCTGAAGGGTTTGCAAGGAGGATTGGATGTTGGAAGCGGCTGGTTTCTTGTATGATGGCCGCATGGTGTGAAGGCTGTCAAATGGTAGAAGGATCCATGGACACGGAGTCGTGGGGGAAAACAAACCTGTCTGAGCAGGAGTCGTGGTAGACTTCTTTTCCCGGATGGCATTAGACAAGAGGTCGTCAGCCAGTTCTTTTAGTTGCGCTGCGTTGCCGTTGCGTAAGCCGTTGACTTCCGTCTTCAGTTTAGTGATGGAGTCATGTTGCCGGAAAAGAACATCTTGCAGGTGGAGTAAGTATGGTTTGACTTTTGCTTTTTTTTTTTTTTAATTGGCGACGTGCACGAACGTGGAGACGAAGTTTATGCTTCATAGTTGAGAAGATTCGGTCTTGATTTACGTCGGTGACGTCGTCATCATCCAAGCGGTAAAGGGATGGTTAGGAAGAGACTTCGACTGGAGTTTTTACAGGAATGTCTTGAGTTGATGCTTCGTCGGATGATGAGGCCGAAGCCGAGTAAAGGAGGAGTGGGGGACTCGACGTCCGTATTGTCACGCTGGGGAGTGTGGGGGGTTCTGGGAACCTCAACCTGTAGAGGTGGTAATGCTTCCGTGTCAGGTGAGTCAACCAATAACGGAGACGATGGATTATCTTCGATGATTGGGGGAATGTCAGGTGCTGCTTGTTGCACAGAGGAGTCAGAAACAGTCGAGTTTATAGTGATGACACTGTCGGGAGTTTCGACCGATTGGGATGTCTTTATCCAGGATTGTTGGGCTAATGGTGTGTTTGAGATTGAGTTCAAAGGAGTTTTCCCTGGAGTTGGTGGGATGGCCAACGTCGTTGAGGCTGGGGAACCAAAGGTTGAAGAAGACGACTTGCGGATCTTGTCGAGAGTGGTCTTGTGGCTTAGATCTTGTCTCTTCCTTTTGGAGGAAAGGAGCTGACGAGAAGCAACTTCACGCCATTGTTAAAGAGGAATGGTCACACAGATATTACACGATTTATCATAAAAATCACACTTTCGGTGGTACTGGCATATCGTTGTATGTGGATCAATCCGGTTTGGGTTGAGTAGTCCGGCACAACGGTAGGTTCCGGGGTCCGTAATGGTGAGTACCCGGCCAAAATAAATGTCTTCCTCTTCTTTAGGGAATCTTGGTTTTTTCGTTCTCATCATGGTGTTCAGTGATGGAGATATGGCAACAACAGAGTGTCACGTGGTACTAGGAGACGGGAAACGGAGATCAAGGCCGGAAGTGAAACGCTGAAAAGAAAAACGAAGGGAGCAGCGGTGGCGCTGCTGGGCAGGGATGGTTGCTCAAGTTCGAGGGAAAACTGACTCCGGCAGAGAAGCGGTAATGGCGAGGTGAGTCCGGTGATGATGGAATAGCGACGTTCATTCGAGAAGTTCCTCATGAGTTGGTGTCTGATGGGAAGGACAAAGAATACGGATTCGTTGTAAGGCACCGGGGCCCTTCGGTGTTTGGGACACCGTACGAGAGGACGGCCGAAGCCGGAAAGGACTACCAACGCATGCGAAAGGAGCTGCTGAAAGACCAGCCGACCAGAGGAAACAGGCGAAGGGAGGCCGGAGGTGGTGGCGAGAGAGGGCGCAGTTGCTCGCTTCGGACGAACGGACGAAGGCGGGAACCGATGCCAGGGATTGGAGAAGACGGGAATCACTGGTAGAGGCGGGTGCATTGTGCGGAGAGCACAAGATGCAGAGAAGGTCAAAATGACGGCCGGGGCCAGTGGAGACAGCGAAGGGAGCAGAGATTGTTCCTTCCCTTTCGAATTTCTCTTTATTTCCACTTCGGATGATACGAAAGGCTGATGGAGGCAGTGGTGGAGTTCCCAGGATTGAAGATTATGCCGGAATAGTCGATGAAAATTGATGGGTAATGACCAAAATGGGGGAAGAATCCCGAAGGGGTGTCGCTTGAAGGGAGGACTGAAGGGCGAGTGAGACGGTTGAAAGAGATGTGGGCGGTGAAGTGCCGATCCAGCGGAAAGTTCAACACGATTCGGTGACAGCTTTCAATTGACGAGTGAAAGAGGCAGTGAGTTCGAGGTGCGAAGGATGAGTCTTTTTTTTTTTTTTGAAAGCGTGGTGGAAGGTTTACAGAGAAAAACTTCCAGAATTTGTTGGAGGACCCGTAAGGGGCGGGAGGTGAGGAAAGAAGACATTGGACTTTGCGAAGGGACAAGCTCAAGAAAGGCAATTGTGAACTGGCCGTGGAGGTTCGGAAGTCGTTCATTCCGGTGGGAAAACCACAGAATTGCAATGAACCGGACACCGGGAATTCCTGAGACACGGCGAAGGAGTCCAGGACGGTCAGCTTGGGTGTGTGAAGAGCGACCGAAGGACGAAGGAGTCCAGGGTGGCACGCTTGGGTGTATGGAAGAGCGACCGAAGGGCCAGGGTGAGATATTGGTAGTCGGAATGGAAGATGGGACGATTTCGGGAGACATGGGGAGCCATTTTGGTTCTTGATTTCGGACGAAGGGCCATCTTCTAGATAGTGAAAGGAGGGGTGGGCGACTGCAAGGCCAGGTGAGACTAGCACAAACGGAGGGTGGAACGATCCCGGAGACAGGCGAAGGGAGCCACGTTGTCTTCACCTTCAATGACCAGAAGGCAAGGAATTCTTGCCAGACGGAAAGGAAGGTGGGACGGACTTGAGCGATCCGGAAGAGACCATAGCAAATCGAAAACCCATGGGAGCTATCTTCACGAAACGAAGGGATGCCAACATCCGAAAGGAAAACTATCGACAGCTGTAACGGAAGGTAACGATCTTGAAAGACACAGGGAAGGGGCCACGTTGATATCCAATCCAACGAAGGGCTTACCGCGAGAAAGTGGCGACCGAAAGGACTGGGTGAGGTACAACCAGCCAGAACGGAAGGTGGGACGGTCCCGGGAGACACGGGAAGGAAGCCACAATGTTTTCAGATCCAGCGAAGGGCCATCATGGGGGGGGGGGGGGGGGGGGAAGGACTCGGGTGGAACAATTCCAGCCGGAGCTGAAGGTGGGGCAATCCCGGGAGACACGGGAAGGGAGCCATGATGTTTTCAAATCCAATGTAGGGCCATCTTCGAGGAAACAAGGGAGTAGACGACCGAAGGCTTGGGTGAAAGGATGCAGGCCAGAAGGGAAAATGGGATGATCCCGGAAGCACGGGAGGGAGCCATCATGATCACAGGACGGACGAAAGGGTCATCCTCGAAGAAAACGAAGGAGGAGACGACTGTAAGGCATGGAAGAAATACTACCAGCCGTAACGGAAGGTGGGATGGTTCCGGGAGACACAGAAAGGCAGCCACGATGTTTTCATTCCAACGAAGGGACTTTTCCGTGCCAGACAAAAGGACGAAATGAGGGTGGTCCATGTTTCAGGTCATCCCAGGGTGGTGTAGACCAAACGTCTTTGGGTGAGCTTGAGCGGAGATATGCCACCGAAAGGCGGGGAAGAAACATTGCTTGTCAGGATGGAAGGCGGAGCGGTCACGGGAGAGCATGGGAAGGGAGCCATGAAGAATACAGACAAAAGGCGAAGAACCAGACAGAACACGCGGCAGCTTGAGACAAAGAGATAACGAGCCCGCGTAGCCGCCACTCTTATAGGGAGGACCACGCATGCGCATGCGTGGTCTTGTCACTGAGGAGGCCGTTCAAATCTCAAGCATCCAACAGCATCATTGAGACAATAATGCAAAAATTGACTGGCCGGCTGAAAATTGTTTCTTTTGCTGGAAAAATACATAACCCGTTAATTTTTGCATTAGTTCCTCGAACGATGCTGTTTCCCTGGAGGTTTTTCAGTGCGCAGTAATCGTCGGCATTGTAACCCGACTGCGCAACTGTTCTATGCAGCCCCTCTCTTATTTAAGCGCATTCGTTGGCCATCATTTTTACCTCGTAATATGTCAGGCGGTGACTCAAGAGGGGAAGTAGAGTGGGTTTGGTTATGTATTTTTCCACCAAAGGAACAATTTTCAGCCGGCCACTCGCGAGGGCCGGCAAAATTGTCTTTCTTGTTGCTGGAAAAAACTATAACCTGTTAATTTTTGCATTAACAGTTAGACCTCGTCAGAGTCTGGTAGCAGGCACCGCCCAGACGGGTTCCCAAGGGTTACGAGCCGGCCGTTTTCCCCAAAAGGTTTCGCCAACTTCGCACTTTATTCAGAAAACAGGACAAAGAGGAATTTTAGTCATTTCGTGGTATTTCGCGGTTTAGAGATGAAGTCTTGTTTCCGTCTTCCTTTTCTGAGTGCTTAAGGGGGCTGGATTACACATCTGGCAGCTGTTCAGATGATGTAGCACATTGACTTGCTTCGTCATCTCTCTGAAGTAATGGCTTGTAAAGATGGAGCTGTTTTGTCATGAAGCTGCAGTCAAGATGTCCGAGACTGGAACGGAGTTGTGGAATGTCCAGGAGGTGGAGAGTGCCTGTAACTTGTGCGCCTGGACTCTAATACACACGTCGTTACAATATTGATGTTGGAGTCTTCATAAGCGCCTTGAATTGTCTTACTGATCCATTTTGATATGGTGGCTGCTGAGGTCACGTGAAAGGTTCTTTCGTAGGGAAGGATAAGTTGGGTTCTTCCTTTCTGTAGGCCTTCATTGGTTGCTCTCGAGATGTAGAATCAAAGTGCTCAGACGGGGCAAAGGTTACGTTCGGGTTCTTGTCCCACGATGTGTGTTAGAGCCGGAATGACAATGAGTTTGGTTGGTTCACAGGTTCGTAGTGTTTTCGCCCGGAAGTCCGCTCTTGGCCTAAGCGTGACGTAGGTGTTGTCTGGAGAAAATACACAGTATGATGGACCAATTGAGCGTGCTTGGGTCTCATCACAATGGAGACTCGAAACTAAGGTTATGAGAAAGACAGTCTTCTGGTTAGGATGGCCATGGGGCTGTTCAGAAGCAGTTCGTAAGGGTCTTTTAGAAGAGTGTTCAAGACAATGGAGATCCCAGTCTGAGAAGGTTCGTTTTGTTGCTGGTCGTTCCATTTCGAATGATTTGTTTAGGGATGAATTCTTGTAGTCCTCAAGGAAATGGTTGCTTCCTGCAACTTGGAAGAGAGAATTCAGTACTGAGCAATAGACGAGGATCATGGAACCTTTTAGTCCTTCGGCAGAAAGTGTGTTGAGAAACTTCAAGAGCTCGGCAATAGGGGGATTGACAGGATTGACTTTCCTTCTGTCACACCAATGAAACCATCTTGTCCAGTGGCTGTTGTAGATTCGGTTGGTTGATAATTTGATTGCAAGACTTGCGATTCTGGATGCTTCATCCTTATGGATGCCTGCCTTTCTGAGAAGTTTGAAGATAGTAGCCACCCGTGCAGCTGTAGGGTGAGTAGATTTTGGTGGGTCATGGTTTCTTTTTGTTGAATGAGCAGTTCCTGGTATCAGCGGAAGGCTCTTGAATCGCCTATTACAAGATTCAGAAGGAGGGATGCTGCTGGTGGCCAGTTTGGAGCTACTAGAAGGAAGAGGCTGTCCGATTGTTGGATCTTCTCCAGAATTTGTGGGAGTAGCTTGAACAGGGGGAAGAGGTAGGCGTATAGATTCTCCCATGGGAAGGTCAAGGCGTCTACTGCGCCTATCATTGAGTTGCCCATCATGTTGAAAAGTAATTCGCAGACGTATTTCGTTAGCATCCATTTCTCTGTTGGTGGCTTCTTGCGGGATAGAAAGTCTGCAATGACATTCCTGCTGCCTTGGATGTGTAAGGGGAGAAGTGTTGTGCCAAGCTGGATGCAGAGAAGGAAGACTGCCAAGGTTATTTCGTGTAGTTTCCATGATCACGTTCCGCTTTCTTTCTTGATGTAAGCCACAGTGGTTGTGTTGTCAGCCTGAACTTGGATTACTTACCCTCGGATCAGTTCTTGTAAGTGCTAGAGAGCATTGAAGACAGCGATGAGTTCCCGGCCGCTGGTTCAGGAGAGATGCAGTGTTGACATTCGAGCCGTCAGGATACAGAACGTCGAGAATCGGGTCAGCAGCAATCACCGGTGAATGGTGGGATGAAGACCGAGACTTCTTGGAGTGGCGACAGGCCGATGAAGAGCGCTTGCGCGACCCACTCGTCGGTTCTTTTTTCCTTGACCGATGGCGTAATGGAGGATGGCAGCATGACAGCTCTGTTGCAGTGGTCAAATTCGGCGACAGCCCAATCCATCATTTGGTTGACTTCTTTATGCAATATGGAGTGGTCTCCTCTGGAAGAGTGGGATGAGAAATCCAAGCGTTGCTTGGGTGAGAGAGCAGCTTCCAGAGATCGTTTCCGCTGATGCTTGAGTCGAATGTAGGCTTGGCGAGCTTCTTGAAAGTCCGCTTCAAAAGTTGATAGGTGTAGGCTTGAGGTTCGCGAATGCTGGCCAGCTTGGAAAGGAGAAGTTGCGGCGGTCTTGGGCACTTCTTCAGTGGCATTCGCATTCGCGACAGGAATCGATGGGTGAAGCGCAGAAGCAAGGGCATCAGAGCCAGCAGCACGCACAGTCGGGGACGAAAAGGAATCTCTGTAACCTCGGCAGGCGAATCGGACATCTTTCGTCAAGAGACGTGGCTAGAAGATCTTCAGGACGAATGTCGGGAAACAGACCGGCGTGGAGACGCTCTAGAGAAAAAATGATAGCCAACGAATGCGCGAATGCTCTTAAAGCAGAACAGTTGCGCAGTCGGGTTACGACGCAGGCAGTTACTGAGCACCGAAAAACCTCCAGGGAAACAGCATCATTCGAGAAACTAATTCAAAAATTAACAGGTAATAGATTTTTCCAACAACAAGAAATGTTCTTATGATCTTATTTTATGATCTTAGTTCTTATTAAACTGACAAGTGACATTGGAGTGCAGCTTTAAAATAATGCAACCTACTGGTATACTGTAGTATCTTTTCATTCGTCCTTGACCTTCGCGCTTGCACAAATGGACGAAACTCTTCATCACTTCCCAAAATGGAGTCGACTAGCAATGTTTTGCGTGGAACGAAGTAAAATTCAGGGGGGGGGGGGGGTGTTAGGTACAGCAAATTTGTAAAAATAAGCTGGAATTATAAATATTTGTTCTTCTTATTTGTACATTCGTATTAACAAAGTTCGTTTTAGCCGTATATATTTAGTGCTGACTGAATAGCTGACCAACCAAAATCTTGAAAAAGTTCTTATTAAGCAGGAATTCTTGTTTTCATGAGTTCATATTAAAGAGGTTATAAATCTATAGTCAAACAGATTTGTTTCTCGTGCCTCTTCTTTAGTAAGCTAAGATAAGAATAGTTTATTTCACACAAAAAAAGTAAAAACAGGTTGACAAAAGGATACCAAAATAACACTAACACCGTGCCTGACTTACTAAACATGCATAAAGGTGATCCCACAAAACAAAACAAAAAAACAACAATACAGTCAAAAAAAAAAGAAATTTACACTAAATAGGTTCGCCAAATGCCAAATTAGTTGGCAGGTTAAAGATAAAACCAAACTGCTGACAAAAAACAGTACCCATTAAAACCGGTACAAAAAAGTATCAAGATTACATTTATTCAGCCGCAAACGGAACTGAGCCAGCAAGAAGCTTTTTCCCCCGAAAGTTTCTTGATTCTTGGGTTTGGTCGTTTTTTTCCCCACCAAATCCAAATCGTTTTTTTTTACGGTACGCAAATTCAAAATGAATTATCTGCCCCACGACCTGAATAAATTTCTCATTACTGGTTCAATAAGACACAGGGTATCTTTTATTCCATAGGAATTGATTAGGCCCTTGCAATTACCATACTGTTACGCTTATTAATTTATTTGGAATGACAATAGCAAATGTGAAAATTATGAATGAGAACATTCATACAATAAAATACCTCCAGACAAAAAAGTTAGAGGTGACAATTACACCGTGGGATTTTTTGTACATTCACAGGCCTATGAAAGTCATGATATCCACCCAAAACCAAAACTGGTAGGAGAAGCCGCCAAGTTTACAAAAAGGGTCGGCCTTTCAAAGTAGTGATATCATTCAACCAGGGAAAGGCCGCCAAGGTTAATCCTATTAGCCAATTAGTTAATCGCACCGAATAATACTTTGGACGTTAAATGAAAACCGAAGATTGCTACCGCTAGTAGCAATCTTCTAGTTTCATTTAACGTCCAAAGTATTATTCGGTGCGATTAACTTGGCTAA
>JAHWFP010003508.1:6904-30194 GCA_023313725.1 Lithobius niger
AAAACTTCCAATGTGTGTCAATGTCTACCCCCAAATATTTTGCTTTAGATACTCTTGTAATGGCTTTGCAATTGCATGGTAGAATTTTATCACAGTTGTTATCATGCCCAAAAATTAAGGAGTTTCCGGTAGTCATACGTGAAGTGTTTATGGGCCAAAAACATGTTTTTTTCAAGACTGATGTAAAGTTCATTATTACACAGATACAAAGTGATATTGTTTAGAACCCCTTGTAAGTTTTTTTACCATAACATTATAATCATTATGAATATTCAGCAAGAAAATGTCATCCGCATACAGTACCAAATCGGAATTCCATTCAAGGATTTGTAGATCATTGATATAAATTAAGAATAAAAGCGGCCCGAGAATTGATCCTTGTGGTACCCCAAATGCTTGTGGTACCCCATTGGCTCAGCCTATTATTAATTTTAATACAAAATTTCCTATTATGTAAGTAGTTTCCTAAAATATTTAAAACTTTTTTCGCGAAAGCCGTACAAACACAGTTTTTGTAAAAGGATTTTACTGTCCAGGGTATCGAAAGCCTTTTGTAGGTCGATCATAATAGCACCAGCAACTTTGCCTTCATTCAAAAGACGTAGTACTAGTTCATTTATTTCATTTAAGGCATCTGCAGTTCCAATCACTTTTTGATAGTCAAATTGTCTATTGTAAATAATTTTATGTTTAATACAAAAGCTTACAATTTGTCTCTCAAAAAATTTTACAAGAAGCTTATTAATGACAGGAAGTAATGAGTAATAATAATAATAATAATAATAATAATAATAAGCTTTATAGATAGTTTGTGTGAGTTCAGTTAAATCATTATTTTCACATACATATTGTCGCTATATTGCAACATTCTGCCTATTACACAACATTTCGCCATTGCTAATTCTGGTTGTCTTTTCAAATTTAAGTGATTTACTTATAATCTTCAATTTCCCGTATTTAATTTTGTATTGCGAATAAATATTCTAGAAGTGTCTTTTTGAGTTCATTTAGATTATTATAGTGAAGTAAATGTCTTTCTAATTTATTAAAAATGTTAGGGATGTACCAGATTTTATTTCTTTTCTCATATTCATTATTAACCCGAGGTTGTATACATAATGGCTTTTTTATTCTTGAATGCTTGGAACTGTAGGTGTTGCTGTGTTAATTAAGTTGCTATAATAATTCCTTGTGATTACTGTATAATCCCTTAATTCTTTTATTTTTAAATTTTATTCTCTTTGTGTATTTCACTAGTTGTTTTTTTTTTATTTAATAATAACAATAATAATAATGTGGCCTGGCCAGGATCTGAGAATCACTAACAGCCAGCCTTGTCTAAACGTAACCTGAAATATGGAACATTAATTAAAAAAGCAAAACACAGCACAGCTAAAACGAAATTAACAATAAAACTCGGGAGGTTTCAGGAAAGGTTTTTTTAAACCATGCTTGGACATAAATGACTGGATACGTGTAGGACTGTGAGCAATGACTGCAGGTTCGGGAAGGGCAGTCCAGACAGGAACAACTCTCAAGGGAAAGAAGTGTTTTCTACAGTCGCAGTGCGAAGTATGTGCAATCAATTTAGAAGGGTGGCTACATTTGTTGATACATGGTGCTAAATCAAAGAACTGGAAATCAATTTCCTTGAAGCCCCTGACAATTTTAAAGGTGAGATAAAGATACGCATGAACGGTGTCTTCGCAGCTCCAGCGACTCACAAGTTTATATCCACAAGTCTTTCCGTACATAATAAGTTCTTTAAATCGGTGATGTTTTTGTAAAACACCGCTGGACTCGCTCGATCTTGTCGATGTCTCCCAAAAGCGATGGCGACCACAGCTGACTAGCAGATTCAAGCAATGTACAAATGAACACTTTGGAAGCTCAAACTTTAACTAAGTTTTCCACACGTAAAACATCGATTTAGAATGGCCAAACGTCGGAAAACCCCAGCAATAATCCGTTCACAGTGTTTTGTACTCTTTAGGTAAGGCAGCACCTAAGTCGTTAACAGAATAAATGTCTGAAATTTGGCGATCACCTAAAAAGAAACTATGAGACAGGTTTTTTTTTTCCGACATGGAGGGCCAGGAATTTTGGGACGACTATAGTTGTAACTGCCAGTCATTGCTACAATCGAAAATATATTTCAGATCAAACGTAGCAGAAGATAATGGTGGTTGGTCATTTATTAGGGCACCCACCTTCAGATCGTCAGCGAATTTATATTGGAAAGAGGCATCATCGTGGCACTATAAGTCATTGACAAAAACAACAAATAGCAGCGGACCCATTACCGAAACCTGTGGAACTCCAGTCCGGGTTAAAGAAGAGGTAGAGCCCGAGCTTTTAATTGATCCTCGCTGAGACCTATCCCGAAGGAAGGACTCAGACCATTTTAGAAGCTTTCCACCAATGCCTACACACTCCAATTTAATGAGTAATTTCGAAGGTACGACAGATTCGAAAGCCTTCATGAAGTCTAAATAAACAACATCATTTGGCGTTCCGATGTCTAATTTGAAGGCAGATTGTCCAAAAACGAGAGGTGCTGGTAGGTGGTCGATCTACCAGGGAAAAAGCCAAATTAATCATTCGAGAGTATGTTGGGTGTAAAAAGAAAGTCCACCAAAACATTTTTTATGATGGACTCCTTCAATTTACAGGACTATCAGCCCTTCCTCTAGCCTCTCCTTTATTTGACGCGTTATTTCATTGATTTCGACATTAAAGTTTTGCTACAGTTGTTTTGTGTGCAAATGTCCATGTTTGCTACCGGGAAAAAGTTAATTAGGAATGTATTTTTTCCGTATGTGTTAGACTACGGCAAAATGAAATCTTTTTTTTTTTGGGGGGGGGGGGGGGTGCAAGAGGCTTGATTGGTTCCATACTTTGCATAGCTGCTGTCTCGAATGTAAGGCAGTTCAAATATAAGGCTCGGCCCCACGAATTCAACAAAAATAAAAGGCACGATTATAAAGTGAATGACTTTCACTTACGATTCTGGTAGTGCCATTAGTTGTCTCCCTAGCCAACCCACTCGAATGTCAATCTAATAGCAGTCGACACTTTGCCAGTAGACTGTAGAAAGTGCTCGTTTTTTCACAATTTTTACTCATCACATACCAAATCGTCAAATGCATCTTACATGATGCGTGGTTTTTCTAATTTATGCATTTACAAAACTTGTATATTTTACTTTAACGTCAGTATTATTGCAGCAAGCTCTTGTAAATCAGAGCATAACACCGCAAACCGTTTATTTCTAACTTGTACGGTTTCTGGCGTATCATTGTTTTGAGTGTCATTCCCTATTACTAAACACCTCTTTTGGCAAATAATTCAAGTCGCCAACTGTTCATTTTTGTATGTAGTGTTGCAAAATTTCATGAACTAATTTTGTTGAAAATTGCATGAATTTTTTCATAAAATATTTCAAAATTGTGAAATTATTTTGAAACTTTTGTTTTTCTGGTGTAGGTCTAAGTTACGTATTGCAAAGTTAAAACTATTAACTGAGCAAAAAAAGGCTTCGCCGTTTAGAAAAACAACATTAGACCTCGTATCCCCATACTCACAGTCGTAAATGTGCACGAATAAAAACGGATTAGAGTTCTCGAACGCAACGACTATAATTTGAACTCCAATACCAGGGAACAAGGACTGTTTTTGATCAATGGTTATGTCAGAAAGAAAGCTCAGTTTATGTTTGAAAAGTTTAATGTTTCGGTGTTTGGGCATGCACGCATAATTTGTGTACAGACATTTTTTTTTTATATTTTTCTCTGTTTGTTGTTTCATATTAAATCGGTTTCGTGTAAGTTGGTATGTGTGTATTTTAAGTGCATTTATAATTTGTGAAACAAGGTATAGGTAAACAAGGTAAACAAGGCCTTTATTTTTGCAGGTTTTTCGCGTAATTGAGGGTCATAATCTATATCATTAAGGACGTATGATGTGCGTATTTGTACGTCTACTCCTCTGGAACCAATGCACCTACAAACGTGGGAGTAGGACCAACCGAAAGATAATTCAATTGCGCTCAGGTTAGGCCTATTTCCATCGCTGTTACTTGATATTACGACCCTCAAAAACCCGACAAACCCTGGGGAAAAAAAAGTCAAAGTTTTTTTTAATCTCTCATGCTTATGACGTCATAGTTTGTTCATGAAAAGCTCCTCGAGCGAAAAGAGATGATCTGGTGAAGGATGCACGCAAAAAAATAACCTATACGTACTAAAAGGACGACGTATTTTGCAGCATACCACATATACATCTTAAAATAATGTGTATCAACTGACTTGATGCCTGGAAAAAACAGACCCACAGACTCGGT
Source organism: Lithobius niger (assembly GCA_023313725.1). Lineage (NCBI taxonomy): Eukaryota > Metazoa > Arthropoda > Chilopoda > Lithobiomorpha > Lithobiidae > Lithobius > Lithobius niger. The sequence continues at coordinate 11,247 of JAHWFP010003508.1, forward strand.
TTTAAAAGGGCATCATTTTCTTGGATTCTGAAGCGCCGAAACATTCGTGTTTCTGAAGCACGGCAGTGCGTGGATTGAACGAGCAAAGCGAGCGATTTCCACGTAATCTAAACCTTTTCAATGTGTGTTTCGCTTTGCTCCCTTTCAATCTTTCATCTCTCACCTTCATAGAGGATTACTTCTGGAGGAGAAGACGTACAAATGTGCAAACAAACAAATCGTATGTTTTGAATGATATAGATGAAATGCAGGCGCGCATATGTGATGGACGAACTGTGAGTAATAAATACAATTAGTTTGCGTTGAAATAATCAGCACATGTTTTTGTGATGCTCTTGGAATCAAAGAAATTACTGGAAGCATGGATCGACGCGCACGTAGCTCTCGGATGGCCAGAATATTGGAATAATTTATGGTTATCATTTGTTAATGCTGTGAAGCCTTACGAAAAACACGTACTGCACTCTGACCATTTGCTTGATGGTTTTAGACGTGGAATGTCTGTCAGCAGCACAAGAGTTGCAGCATGAAAGCTCCTCGAGCGTAGCGAGACGACGCGGAATGAGCGAGCGAAGCGAGCGACTCCGCTAGTATCAAGTTACAGCGATGAAAATAGGTCTAACTGAAGCGCAATTTAATTATCTTTCGTTTGGTCCTACTCCCATCTCTGTAGGTGCCTTGGTTCAAGAGGAGTAGAGGTACAAACAAGCACGCACATCATACGTTTTAATGATGTAGATGTTTAGTGACAAATTCCCACATTACATTTTTAATTATCCTTTCCATTATCGGGAAGCAATACAAGTTAGAGCAATTGACCTGTAGTTTGTGGGTGCCGCGCTATTCCCTTTTTTGATTATTGGAATAACCGTGGCAGTCTTCCAAAAACTGAACAATACCCCACTCGTAAAGGAAAGGGTGAAAATATGGTTCAATGTTTATTAACCTGATGTAAAATTTCCTTATAAAAATCAGCCAAAAAATTATCAGTTCCAACGGCTTGGCTTAAATGCAAGCGCAGGTTCATGAACTAAGTTTGGGTTGAATTTAACACTATCACACATCACTGACGTGTTGTTAGCATTGAGCAATAAGCATATAATCTATGCCATCATCTCAATGCAATTTTTTTGTAAAAGAAGAATTTAATGCATTTGACTTATCAAAATTATTAACCCAAAAAAGGCCACCTTTCTAATCAATGTTTTTGTATTGTTACCAACAAATTTGAAAAGACAAGACAGGTTGCCATTCTTTATGATATTTTGTTTGTTATTACGTGCAAACGCACAAACCATACTGGAATACTTGGTTCGAATGTGGTTATAGTTTTTCCTGTTTTCATCAGTACGATTCGCCTTGTATAATCGCCTGGAGTTCTTTTCAGGTTTTTTTTTATCTCTGCAGTTCTGGATATCTATGTGTAGTAGTAGGTGATCCATAACAGCACCATTGACACTGGCAATGAATAATTTCCAAGCGACCTCCACATGTGCAGCTTCATACTAATCAGTTTCACTGACACAACTGAGTTTATTCCGTTAAGCATTCATAACCAATTTTATGTCTAGCGCTTAAGGGGCTCACCAGACACAGAAGAAGGCCCGTCAACCTTAGCTTAGCAGTTATCATATTATAATGCTCGATTACGTTGACATTGAAAACTAGACGATCGCTATCCACGAGTATCAACTCCAGAATTGCGTCACCATGAGTGGGCTTTGTAACAAGCTGCATAAAACCCAATTCGGTAGTGTAATCCAAAAATTTCCTCTGAATTCCATTAGTTGAGGTAATACTATGTCAGTTTATCATGACTGATTAAAATTACCGAACATAATATTGGAGAAAGTGCATCTAGTGCACGGGTAGCTACGAGCACTGGGGCGTCAGATTGGCTAGGCGTCTTGGTCCCAGCTCTACATCTCTGAGTTCGTACAGACCCAGGTTCGATCCTGGCGATGGGAAGTGTATATGTACGGGTTTTTCTCCAGTTGTTTCCCACCCGTTGCACGAGGGTTTTCTCCGGGTACTCCGGTTTCCTCCCTCATGCGGCAAAAACAACTGTAATAATGGTGATACTTCTGTCACTTCACCTCTGCCGCCTGGGAATTTGGGGTGGGTGGATGGCTCGTGCATCGTCTCTATATTATTATTATTACTTTTATGTAAATACCTACCAAACGCATCTACATCGTTTTCAGAATAACCGTCTTGGAGGTAACTCAAAATAACATTGATATTTGCCCAGCAAAACAACACTTAATATTTTTACTTCAGTGGTAATATCCACTTCAACAGCATTAATTTTACTATTATAAACGACCAATATTCCACCACCTCTAGAATGACGGTCTGACCAGATCACACTGTAACTAGAATTGCTCAACAGCAATGCCTCAGTGATGCCACCACGAAACTACGTTTCGAGACGAAGATAAGATCGAACCTACCGCCCAAAAAATTCTGACGAAATTCTATTACCTTTTTTTCCAGACTACGAGCATTGAAGCTAATACATCTCAACATAGTACCACTGACTAGACAAGTGTTCGTGTGGCGTTTATGTAGCAAAACGACATTGGTGTCGCATCCATCATTAGTTGGTCCTTCACACATTCCGACTTTGTAAAGTTGTAATCAAACGAAAAATGGTAGAGCGTAGCTGCTCTGAGGCATCGTTTTCCCAAACTGGAGAGATGTAACTGTTCTGCTGCCAAGTAGTTTGGTCTTAACAGGACTTCATTCGAAAAATTAATAAATCTAATACCTAAAGTTTTGCACAGATTCATTAGGTTACCTTTGCACACTGTTAAATGACGGTTTATTGAGAGATCCCCCACCCCATCTGGGGAAGAAACCAATAATTGATAAGCATCTGGTATAAGGTTTCGAATATCAGTAACAACTTCACTCAGTTCCCAAGCAATTTGTGTTGGCGAGTCTATACCAACATTGTCTGAACAAACTCAAGAGTGTGACTTCAGTAATTTCTTGATGACATTACCAATTTTTTAAAATTAAATTATCAGTCTTGGCTCCTGACTAAACGTAGGAAAAGGACGTACTGGCTGTCTGATTAGTTAGTTTTATGTGCCGCAAATGGGAATCCCCTATGAGAACATGTAAATTCTGTAAAAGATTGTTAATAGCATTAGTCTTGTTTTTTGGTGTTGGATCTCGGTGTGTCACTTAGTTGGAATAGTAAATTAACGTGCAAAATAATGGCCAATAGGATTTATCTTATCCAAGGTACTAATAGGAGAAATTCTACGTGGATGTTCTAAAAACGACTACATACGGTTTACTGGGGAAAACTTTATCAAAATCTATGAGTGGACACAACAAAGGGAGTTGGAGTTTGACGAACTAGGGCTTTAACTACCATTTCTTCGAATTGTGATTGGCACCCATCCGATGAGTTTAACTGGGCACCAGATTTTGTATTCACTACACCTTCCATCTGTGCCAGGTGTGTAGTAAGAAGCGTTGATATATCGATGGTACGTTGAAGTTTCTGGTTTTCCACTTCAGTTTCGAGGTTTGTCATGGACAAACTCATACCTTCCCTTAAATTCTCCATTAAAGAGGTGAATGTCCATTGAAATGGTCGATTGTATCAATAAAATTTGTGTAATCGGCTGAAACAAGATTACCAAAATATTTTAATTAATGGTTGGAGTGTGTTATTTATAAATCCGGATAAGGAATCATTAATGGCTTTACGTACAAAGTAATCAATGTATGGAAGTGATGATTTCAGTTCATATTTTAAATTGTTCAGCCTATTGCTGATTTCTGCATTTTTAATATCCAATTGTAAACGGTTCAGCTCTTGAACGGTTCCATCTATTAAGCTGATCGAAAAGTTTGTCACGTAAATGGCTCATTGGTTCGATACCTAATTTTTCCAACAAGAATAATAATAATAATAATAACAAGAATGTTGTAGTAAAATTAAGCTAGCGCTCAAAAGGCCCTGGTCCTTGCTAATGCCTACATTTTAAGCTATAAAAATTGAAAATCGGTTCATCGGATTCATCTGTAGGTGGGAGCAAAATGGCTCCAAGAGGAAGAAGAACAACTCTATTGTAGACAAATTTAAATAACGTTCAAAACACCGTCATACTTACGTTTTAAGCTGTAAAACTTTATAATCGGTTCATTTGCCATCCAGGTGGGGGAAAAGAATCACAACAACAATAACTATACAACTTCAAGAAATGACCATACTATGGAAGGCAATCTGGTCGATAGTTGGCATTCAAATTTTTGATGCAATGAAATAATTATGACACGACCCAAAATACTGAATTTTGTTAGATACGTCGATTCTAGGGGTATGAACTTTACTGTTTCAAAGTTTGACATTTTCCCAAGAAGAACAGTAACACAAAAAAAGTATTGTAGTCATATTAAAATACCGTTCAAAAGGCCCTCGTCCTTGTTAATACCTGCATTTTTAGCTATAAAAATTGAAAATCTGGTCTTTGATTCGATCTCTATACTAGTGAGAGCAACATTGTCCTAAGAAGATCAACAACAACAAGAATATTGCAGTCACATTAATAAAGCGTTCAAAGCCCCTAGTCCTTGTAATATCTACATTTTTAGCTATACAAATTTAAAATTGGTTCTTTGGTTCAATTTCTGGGTGAGAGAAAATTTCCCCAAGAAGAACAACACAAGAGTATTGCACTCACATTAAAAGAGCGTTCAAAAGACCCTGGTCCTTGTTAATCCCTGTATTTTAGTCTTCTGTACAGCCGTACCGGCTGAGAAGACTATTGCAACGACTTTGACCGTCCGTCCGTCCGTCGCTTTTTTCAACTTCGCAACGGTACCAGAAATTGACGACCACTGTTTACAACGTCCGATTCAGTGTGAGAAGTTAGTTAAATAACATGGCAAATTAAAACATCGTTACTTCCTTATGGCTAATAGACTTCTTCGACCTTATTAAATTAAATAATAACATTTGATCGTCGATTTGAAATCCTAAGATAACACCGCAATAAAAAGAAATGGCTTTTAGCTTCGTTTAAAATAGTCTCGTCGCATTGTTGCGTGAGTGAATAGGTTTACCGTAGAATCAAATTCTGCGTTAGGGCGCGTTTACGCAGCGACTCGCCTTTGCATTCTCGCAGCTAGAACTCAATCGCGATGGCAAAGGTGACATTGCCATGGTAACAACGCTAAATGGATTAGCTAAATCCGACATCGCTTGAGTAAATACTTGCAGTCATATAATCCGTGCCAATAATATAAAGAATTCCTCATGACGAAACAATTTACCCAAACGCTTTTGAACTAACGTTATTTGCTGTTTTCGTTGCGAGGCAGCAGACATAAAACCGCCGCCATGTTGCAATTTGGGGTGATTTCTAGCTTCTAGCTGCGAGAATGCAAAAGCGAGTGGTTGCTAAACGTGCCCTTAGGCCCATCTGCTACTTACGAAATCAAAACTGCATTAAAAAAATTAGGCCTAAAAATTGAAAATTAGGCCTAAAATCATGTTACCACGGCAACGTCAAGTTGCTACGAGTCGCAACAGCGTCTCTCTCTTCACTTCCCCACTGATCTATATAGGCTACGTTGCGCATTACGTTGTTAACACTGTAACTGTGTACCTGAAGGCGCACTGTGTTGCAAAAATGAATATGCCTACTATACAGTTCAACTCTCCGTTAGCTGCTTCTTACGAAATTAAAACTACTCGTTAAAATTAGGCCTAAAAGCTGACAATTAAGCCTAAAATGTAAGATAGGCCTAAAAGCTACCCCATTTTGACCAGCAATTGTGACGGTTAATGGTTTTAGATTAGTATAATAGAGACAGACGTTGTAGTGCATGATAGAGGTGTGCGCCTCAACATTGGAAGGGGGGGGGGGGGGAACTGCACAGAAGACCGGTGCGACTAGGCAGAAACTGTAGCCGCTTGTTTAGCTATTAATGCCTGTTTGAGTAAGAATGTTCCCTATTGTAACAATGGTTAACAATGGTCTGTCCTCGTCAAGAGGGCAATCTCTACATATTTCCACCTCACCATTCTTAGCAAACACGTTCATTTATTCCTAATACTGAACACATAATGTAGGCTATAATGCGTATATGAAGAATTAATTTAAATAACATATTCACGTATTTATTGTGAAAGAAAGAGTTTTGTAGACTTATTAGTGCAAATGGTTTCCAAGGCGTATTATGAACAGGTTCTTCGATTTTAGACTTTTTAGACTTTTTAGTAGAAGAAAGAAGTCTAATGAGGCGAGGCCCTCGCAGGGGAAGGGGCGGGGGGGGGCGCATGTTTCCATAATACGCCAGAAAAGATAATAATAATACAATAACTATTTTAGGAAAATGGTAATCTCTCGTACTACCCTGACTGCATCGACTAGCTGAAGGAGAATGGTAGTCTTTTTTGGCCGTATACGGTTCCCATGAAAGTCGAGGTACAAGAAAATAAAGAAAAATGGGGGAAAAAAAACCCTCCTAAGTGTTCGTTTTGCGGTCCGTAAATAAACTATCGTTTCGATATTTCGAGTTTTGCAGGAATTTGTAAAACAGCAAGCCATGATGGGAAACCAATCACTTAGTCCGGTGAAATTAGCACTTTAGGTCGAAAAAAATTCCCATAGAGTTGAAACGTGGCAGATATGACCAGAAATACTACCCGAGTAACATATCAAAAGTCCCCTAAAATCACACTGGAGCTTTTGCCGCCATTTTCCGCCGTTGGCTACCAAATTGTATATTTACTAAAAAATCGCACGAACTACCACTCCTACCAAAAATTTTATGGAGAAATAAATTAAAGATAACAAAAATCTCTACAAGAAGGGTCCTCATGATGTTTTCGTTAAAACCAACCGTTTTTTGGCAATCTACTGGTTTACTGAAAAAGTGATGAATTTTGAAGAAATGGCCTCTGCCGGCTGCCATTTAGTGGGGTGGGGTGGCTGAAAAAAGTTTCAAATCCGGTAACCAATTTGTCCTTTGGTTTCAGTTAGTACATGGGTAGAGGAGTCTAAAACTCCCGAATCACAATTTTTCATGCCCCCGCCTCCTCCCCCCCACCCAAAACAAATAACTTTTTTTGCTGTTGACTTTTTAACCGTCAACAAATCAAAAGCATAATGTGAAGCAAAAACGTTCAGCACACAAAAGTGATATACATCTTTTACGTAAATGCACCCCTTGAACCCCCAAAATAGTTTTTAAAATATATCACCCTTGATTTATGCGAAAACTACTTTTTTTTAATTGGTTGTTATATTGATTTCCGTGTTCGAAGTGTTCTTGCAAGCCATCTAATAGCCCGAAATGGACATGGTTAGGATTTTTTGAAAGATAGGCATCTATTCTTTCCAATAAAAAGAAATGGCCTTTAGCTTCGTTTAAAATAGTCTCGTCGCATTGTTGCGTGACTGAATAGGTTTACCGTAGAATCAAATTCTCCATTAGGCCTATCTGCTACTTACGAAATCAAAATTGCATTAAAAAAAATTAGGCCTAAAAAATGAAAATTAGGCCTAAAATCATGTTACCACGGCAACGTCAAGTTGCTACGAGTCGCAACAGCGTCATCAACAGCGTCTCTCTCGTCACTTCCCCACTGATCTACATAGGTTACGTTGCGCATTACGTTGTTAACACTGTAACTGTGTACCTGAAGGCGCACCGTGTTGCAAAAATGAATATGCTTACTATACAATTCAACTCTCCGTTAGCTACTACTTATGAAATTAAAACTGCTCGTTAAAATTAGGCCTAAAAGCTGACAATTAAACCTAAAATGTAAAATAGGCCTAAAAGCTAACACATTTTTAACCAGCAATTGTGATGGGTACTGCTTTTAGATTAGTATAATAGAGACAGCCGTTGTAGTGCATGATAGAGGTGTCCGCCTCAACATTGGAAGTGGGGGAACTGTACAGAAGACCGGTCCGACTAGGCAGTCGCTGTAGCCGCTTGTTTAGCTATACAAATTGATAGGTTCTTTGGTTCAATCTCCAGGGAAGACCAAAATTTCCCCACAACAATAACATTGTAGTCACATTAAAATCGCATTCAAAAGCCCCTAGGCCTTGTTCATCCGACGTTTTACAACTTAAATATCGGTTCATTGGTTCGATCTCCAGATTAGGGTCCATAATTTGGCCTAATCGTGCACATCAAGCTGAAAGTCATGAAATTTGGTACACAAGCCATTCTTAGCATACAAATCGAACTGGCTATAGAACTGCCTCGAGATACCCCTTTAGGTACCCCCCCCCTAAAGTCTTAGAAATACACATCGAACCAGCTATAAAACTCCCATGAAATATCGTCAAGACCCTCCCCCCCCCCCCTCCACGTTCCCTCCCTGAGGCTTGAACAAATGATTGCAGATCGAGTTACAAGCATGAAATTTGATACACGAGTTATTCTTCTTAGCAGTACACATCTCACTAGCTATGGAACCCCGTATAGAGACGCCCATCTAGGTCACCCCCCCCCCCGCCTCATGCTTCACCAACAATTTTGTGCAAAAGTCATTCTTTGCAATACTAATCGAAGTAAGTATGGAACCACTTTAAGATACCCCCCTCCAAAAGCCCCCCAGCGCTTCTTAGCAGTACATATTTGTTAGTCATCAGCCTCATGGAGGGGACACAGGGGAGCGTGGGGGGGGGGGGCGCTTAGGGGTATCTCATGGGACTCCATGTCTAGTTCCATTTCTACTGATAAGAATCTCTTCCCACAATGCTTGCTTTTAGAACGACCAGCAAGAAAATGGTGGTCATTGATGCGTCATGGGGGGGGGGGACGGGGCAGAGAGGGACGCGAGGGGGTGGTCTTTAGTGGTATTTTATGGGGATCCATGACTGGTACGATTTCTACTGCTAAGAATGAGAGTTGTGTACCACAATACATGTTTTTAGAACGATCAGCAAAAAATTGTTTGTCATCAGCCTCATGGAGAGGGCATGAGGGCTGAGGGATCACGGGTGCATTTCATGGGGTTCATTTGTACTGCTGAGAATGACTTGTGTACCAAATTTGATGCTTGTAGGTCGATGTGCATGATTTTGTTGCTTAACAGCTGTATTAGTGGGGGCAAAGAGTCCCAACAACAATAACAACATCATCATCAACAACAACAACAACAACAACAGCAACAACAACAACATCATCATCATCATCATCATCACCATCATCATCATCATCATCATCATCATCATCATCAACAACAACAACAACAACAACAATGTCCATGCTGTAGAAGCCAAACGGTTCGGTTATTCGCATCAAAATTTATAATGCAGTGAAATAGTTATGACATGACCCCAAATACCGTATTTCGGTGATCTATGTTAATTCTGGGGGAAACTATAGAGTTTCAAAGTTTTACATTTCCCCAGCAAGAATAACAACAATATTGCAGTAATATTAAAATAGCGTTCAAAAGGCCTTAGTCCTTTTTAATACTTACATTATAAACTATAAAAAATTGAAAATCAGTTCATTGGTTCGATCTCTAGGTGAGAGAAAAATTTCCCACAAGAAGAAGAAGAAGAATAACAACAACACAAAATATTGTAGTCATATTGAAATATCATTCAAAAGGCCCTAGGCCATGTCAATACATACATTTTAAGCTATAAAACTTGAAAATCGGTTCATTGGCTCGATCTCCAGGTCTGGGCAAAGAGTCCCAACAACAACAAAAACAAATGCTCATGAAAAAAACTATTCTTTAATACAAATGAAATAGTATAAGTGGCCGACAACCCTGCTGCTTCCATCGCACGTCTTACGAGTGCCAAATTCCATTATTATTCATATTATTAAATGGCCATGCTGTGGACGCCGAACGGTTCGATTGCTGTCATTAATAAGTGCAATACAGTGAAATATTTACGACACGCCCCCAAATGTCTAATTGCGTTGATCTGTGTCAATTCTGAGGGAAACTATAGGATTTCCAAGTTTGATGTTTAACTTAAAGTTCATGCCGCGACGATTCTTGATATTGGAAAATTTGTGAAAGGTTTTGTTATTACCCGGGAATATTTATCAAACCGCCGGTTGCAGTTTAACTAAAACTGTGCCCGTTGAAGGTGAAACCACCCAACCTGCCTGCTCGCTAGCTCAAACGAAATATTATCGACGCACAGACATGGGATATTGTACGGGGTGAGTCAAAAGCCCCTTGCACCCCACCAAAAGCCCTACAGCATTGGAATTGCGCACCTGACTCACAGGACTTTTGTCCCTAAGATGGAGGCCACCAAATCAGTTGCGTTGGGGCACCCTGCCCCCCTCCCCCCCAATCAACCTCCATATATAAAATTTAAGTTTGTTCCTGTGAAAAATAGACGCTTGATTCCAGTTGGGGAAATATGAGCATGGCCCGGCCAATGTGATCGCCGAAAACGGCTTTATAATTAGATTAACGGGATGCGTTTTTTTCACCTTCAATGTAGCTTCCACCCCCACATGAGGGCTTCCCTGCACGGTGCAGGAAATTATCCGGTGCACCCATCAAGGTCCTACAGCACTGAGATTACACACCTGATGCATAGGATCGAGCTTTGTCCCTTAGATGGGGGCCACTGAATGAACTTGCATTGGGAGGCCATGACCCCCTCAAACCCTCCCCCAGATTAAAGTTTATCTCTGTTTCTTAAATTAAACAGAAAAAAACATCCCTGGGTAGGGCAATTGATTGGGAATGATTAAGTAATACGTCTCAAGAAATAAGCTATTGCCTACTCCGCCCGCCTCTGGTCATCAATCGTCATCAGTTGACGAACAGGCGTAGGTGATAATACCTGCGCTCTTAATTTATGGAAGGAGTCAGGAATCAACTGCTCACCCCAGGGGTAGTAGTCATGTTTATTGTAGCAAACAGAAATACTTAGTAAATAGGGGATTCAGGGGGGTAGGGTGCCCCAATGCAAGGCCCATTCATGCCACCCACCCCCTATCTTAGCGACAGATCTTCCTCCTATGTGCCAGGTGTGCAATTTCAGCACCATAGGAAATTTGGTGAGTGCACCCCCACCGGACAATTTCCAAAACCATGCAGGTAAGCCCTCGCGTGGGTGCGGGAGCAACATTGAGGATGTAATAAAACACACCCTTGTCATCTAATTAACATGCGTTTTCGGCGAGCACGTTGGTCGAGCCATGTGCATATTTCCCCAAACGTCAACTTCTTACAAAAACAAAAATAAATTTTATATCTGGGGGTTGAGGAGTCAGAGCGCCCCAATCCAATCTCATGCCTTCACCCCCATCTTAAGGACAAAGCTTGGTTCTATGTTTCAGGTGTGTAATCTCAGTGCCGTAGGACCTTTGATGGGTGCATGCACCGGACAATTTCCTACACTCTGCAGGAAGCCCCATCTGGGCGTGGGGGCTACATTGAAGATGTAACAAAACGCATGCCGTTTATCCAATTAGCATGCCGTTTTTGGTGATCACGTTGGCTGGGTCCTGCGCATATATTTTCAATTGGAACCAAACGTCTATTTCTCACAGTAACAAAGTTAAATTGTACATCTGGCGGTTGAGGGGGCAGGGTGTCCCAACGCAAACTCATGGCGTGGACCCCATCTTAGGAACAAAACTAAGTCTATGAGTCAGGTGTGCAATTTCAATGCTTTATACCACGCGCCATGGCTGTTTGCTGTGACGTGCATATCACGTGACTGGGCTAGTCCAATCAGATGGCCAAACAGCTATTGTTCTCGTTCGTCAATGGCTAACTCATGGTGACGTCACGGCAAACAGCCATTGCGCATGGTATAGATAGGGTGCAAGGGACTTTTGACTCGCCCTGTATTAGAGGGTTAGATTGTCAACATCAAGAGTTACAATTTACGCAAGCATCCTACAAATCATACTTTGCCTCTTCTTTTGCAAGTTTCAACTTTCAGGTCACTCTGTACAAACTGAAATTTAGCAAAAGCTATTGCATTGTGATTTTGTTAGTTTGGATTATTTGAGAATTTGAATTATTTGAACATTATAGGGGAAAGTTTAATGAAAAATTATTTTTAACATAAGCCCTACCTCTCACGCCTGGCAGTGTGGCATACGCATTTTACCACTGCAACAGCCCATCACGTTCCTTAAAATAAATGTACAAGGAACTGATGTGCTTGGACTAAGGTTCTATGTCAACATTTATATCATTCATGTTTCCTTTGTGTCATTATTAGAATAGGTCATAATATCCTACTAGAATCGTCATATGGACGACTAATTTCAGAGACTTCTCAACCCATACAATCATACATTCAATGATGAGTACCCCACGGGCTAGAAGGAATTAATCGCCTATTCAATAACGTTCCGACATTAATGGAGCATTTTGTTGCATCAGTATATTGTACATCTGTTCAGGAAATTGAAGAGCGCTATAGCCTACTAAAGCGGAAGCTCACTTGCACAATCACACGTTCGTGACGTACAGTATTAAAACTACTGTACCAAATAAAGATCTTTAATCAAATTTAATAAAGGGGCATAAATTTCCACCCCGGCTATAAATTCCCACTGCCTATAATTTAAGTCATAATGAAGTCATCTCTATTTAACAACAAGAATTAATGCCTATGCAGTGCCGGGAAAATCGAACATTAATGTGCGGGCCTGCCGTACAAGATAAGGCTCATTCGGCCACGTTTTTTTAAATTTCGTGATCGCGTTGTAACTGCAACACCGGAAGCAGAGCGTCATACAAAAGTCTCGTGCGGAATGCTGTCAGCTAATTACTTTCACCGGCCGGCGGTAATGCATAGTTGATCGACCAAAACTGAAAATGGGCGGTTAAGAGCTCTTAATGGAACGACCGTATTGATTTTAAATTCCCTAACCGAATAATGTGCAGTTGCCATCACCGTCGCCCAAGTTTGCCAGTGTCTATGATGCAAATTCATTCCGCTTGGCAGCGCTCAGTACTAAAAATAGTGCTGGCTCGTGATCGGTTTCGAAATGACCCCATCGTGTTTACTTGGTGTGGCATGGATAGCAATAATGATAAGTTCGAAATAATTTCAAGTCGATTTTTATCTTCTGATGCACCAAAGAGGTTGTAATATTTAAACGAATGTTAAAAGCATATAAAACAAGAAAATGCATTTATAATTCACTGATAAAAATACAACCCATGAGTGCAAATGAGTAGAATAGAAACGGTTCAGTCCTATAGCTCTGGACCATTTTCAAGTGAAAGCATGACCGGGTTTTCTGTTTAATGGCTAACCGTAGTATCCCTGTTTCGTCATAGTGAAGATGAGTGTGTTTTGTCTGTTGTTCCCATGTAACTGCGATGCTTTTTACATTTTTAAACTTGCGCTTAGAATGGTCCAGTTCTAGGATCGAAACGTAGTAATTTTAGAGCGGACTGACATCCTGCAGTCAACTGGGGACCTGAGGGTACAGGGCAAGAAATTAACTTGTGAAACTAACGTAACAGAGGATGAGTTGGAGTAAGATAGTAAAGTCCAGTCGGTGGTGTTTCAGTTTCATATTGATGGTTTACTACTCGTCATGGTTAACGCAGGACGATAACACCATAATGTTAATGCTGGGGTATTTGACTTGCAGGACGGAAAAAAATTAAGTTGGTCCATGGCCAGTAAACTAGCCGGCCCGACCTACAAATATTACGGGTAGACAAAATGGCCGCCACGACTGGCCCATTTCTCCGAGGTCTGTTCGGAATTGGCCAATCAAATTGCATCTTTGTGTTGCAACTCGCGACATCTATTGACAGCTAGTGGCGGTTTTACAAATAAATTTTAATTTTTACGTAGATTTGCATGACACATTTTTACTATCTACAAAAGCATTTTTAAATAGTTTTTAAAGTTATCACTAACCTACAGTGAAGCTATTACTGTTTACTTGCAAAAGAAGCGAAACGTTCGGTATTCAGAAAGTGTTGCACTGAGAAGAAACTTTGGCAATTTCTGTGCTGTCAGTGTCGCCCTCGCCTGACAGAAAGCACCAACAGAGCATATCAATCGCATCAGTGGTGCTTTCGGCGGCCATATTATCCAATTCAGTCGCGTATGCTATTTTTCGTGCAAGATCCGACCGGTACTGTAGTAGAATCCTGGTTGGTCGAAATAAGTCCTTTTGGAGGGAGAATTTTCTAGGCTAGTGGAAGTGGAATTAATATTGGGGAGTGAGTTGCTAGCCAATGCACGGTTGGTTGTCCTCAGTATGTGGAGTACAATATTAAGCATCACACGGACAAACACATGGACAGACACACATTCTATGATGTCACCCCCCCCCCCATAACTGGAAGAGACGTCATTACCCCCACACCATGTCACCTTTCCTTCTGCATTATGTCATGATGTTATTATGAGTGGTCAACAAGAACTGTGCCTTAGTTGTTGAGTGAAAACCAAGTTGCTTCAATGACTATCCACATAAGCAATTTAAGTGAACATTACATTTAAATTTACACAAAGGTAAAAGTAAAACAAAAATCTTGATTTTTTAGGAAACTCTTAAAATTACGGGGAGACAAAGATCCAAGATGCCGGAACTTTTGTCCCCATAATGTTACAACAGAAAACCAAACTATTTAACTTTAAACTAAAAATTTACAATTTATAGGCCTAAAGAATTAATTTTAAAGTTTAATCTATACTACTAGCCTACTGGCTACTAGCCTATTGTTTTTTTGCCCGAATTGGCATGGCGCCACATTGAAGAATATCTTGATCTCCATACGAGCATAGTGACCTTTAGCTTAGGTGTCTGAGCTATGCAATCGAATGTAATTATACAGCTGAGGTATTAAACATGCAGGACGATCCAGCAGACCAAACTGCGGACGCACGGGAATGTGATCCCCGCCACGGCTCGCAGGATTGGTCTAGAGACTTGACTTCTCAGCAACAAGCTAGCTGACTGGAGGAGTGGCTGGTCGCACGTGTTTGATACCAAAATCGAAGGAGTGGTCACTTCATCTTTGGCCGAATTTCACGTACGTAATACAAAAGTGCAGCATTGAAGAAATGGGCAAAGTAGCGATCCAGACTTCAGATTATTAATATAAAAAATTAAAAGGCGATTACACTTTGAAGAGCAAAAGATCCTAATACGATCCTGGATTAATATTAAAATCAAATTAAAGCAACTGAGTTTAAAGTGGAAGATTAATAAGGCAAAAACAGCATCAGTGGAATGGCAATCAGAAAAAAAAAACTGCGTGTACAAATAGGATTTGAAAAACGCAATCCATGAAAAATAAGAGTTATTAATTAAAACATGAAACCTACTTGCCAGCAATTTGCAGCACCCTTATAGTACGGGAAATAACAGACCAAAATTGGCCGACAAAAAAAAAAATTAGTGCGTTGATGAAACTTGGGTTATAACATCGTTTTAAACATGGATTTTAGGGGAAGGGGTGATTTACCCCCCCCCCCCTCCCCACACATTTTTTGACTTGTATTGACGAGAGTTCAGTGATAGTTGATGGAAAAGATGGCTTAACTAGTACAAATGACGCATGGTTATTTGGTTCCATTGGGTTTATTGTGGTGGAGGTTGCAATTTTATGCTCGCCCGACTTACACGCGAAATAACCCTAGCGGTTTTACACAGGCTTTTTGCGGGACTTTAAAGATAGGAGAAAAGCAGGAAAGTATTGTGGAAAATAATTGATGAACTGAATTGATGAATTGATTTATGTAATAATGTTGTAGAATAATTTTGGCATGAGGATCGAAATATTGGGCAAAGAAAAAGGCAAGTAAATTATGATGGATTCACTCCTAGGTCATACAGTTAGGAGGAATTGGAATGGAATGATATAATACCAGTGGTAACCATGCACGGCAAACAAAGCATGACACCATGACTACAATGCACGTCATGGCATGCATGCGCACATTGGCCTATAATAATACAGTCTGGACTAGACTCGAACTTCTTGGGAGCTCCTCTGTAAGGACATCCGCCACGGGTCCAGGAACAGTCCACCACTCCATACCGGCGCCGAGCTGTGGCCGATGACCTTAGTCTTCAATCAATGTGGCGTCCGCCGGGTCTACCCACAAACGTCCGGCGCATCAGCACAGGATGGTGGCAGCTCAAACGCCAGTTTCGGCTTCCGATTCAGAAATGCCCCCGGAGTCGAAGTTTTCGGCTGCCTTCCGTGGGGACTGTTTTAAATTGGGGAACATGAAATAAAAGAAATAGAACCATTTAATACAAAATTCACACTTTAGAGTATATGGCCAAAACGGATAGGGATGTCGTTAAAAAAGCAGTGGTACGCAATAGCAACATGGGGAAAAAGGCTTACAAACCAGGCACCGATTACGGTGTGAATACCCGGCCTCTAACATGTACAAAATTAGCGACCAACAGAAGTTTCGACACCCCGGCCGATCGGCGAAATCAAAACATGCCTATTCTACTTAGGACGAAGGGAGCATACAAATCGGCGTCTTTATGGGATTTACATGTTAGTTGTGAAGAAATCTCGCCAGTTGACTTTTTTTGGACTGGAATCTTTATATTTAAAAATTTATTCCTTGGCAAACGCCAACCGCGCGGTGCGAACAAGACGCCCATCATTCAAAAAGAACATAACAGTAACAGACCGCCAATTAAAGGAGTGAATGCACGCTAAGAAACAAAAAAGCGGCAAACCCATTATTTACAATATGTACATAAGCATTAAGTGCTGTGCTGAAAGGAGCAACACCACCACAGATTTCCGCTGCGTTGAAACAACGCAGGGTGAATAGCCCAAAAACAAGGGATCAGTTACAGAAAGTAACGCGTCATCACCGTGAAAAGCTGAAATAACGCTATTGATCACAACACGTCTTGCATATACGTAAGAATCAAAAATTCAAGAATTATTCAAACCGTAATTTTATTTTTGAGTCAAACAAACCCCAAAGGTCAACAAACAAGCAAGCAAAAATGGTGGAGCAAGGTGGATATTCCCGCACAAGAGACAAGTGCTCTCGGGACCACATTATTACCATCCAACTTAAACTATGCAAGATTGGTAACCTTCGGTTTGCAACAAATTTCCAGCAACAAATTAAATCTTATGGTTAAAGAAAACAACAAACCGTGATCGGTAATAAAATGGGTGTTAAAATTAACTTATTTGTGCGCCAGTCATAAGAAAAATGACGTACGTAAACGAGAAAAATATATATATATATTCACTGGCAATACGTAGTGATAACGCATACGCAAGGGAATGTAATGTTGCAATAGCGTCATTTATTATGTACTCCATAAAGAGACGCCCAAGAAGGATTGAAAATAGGTTAGATTACAAAGTTACATCGTTAGTTGCAGCAAAATCAATCAATCGGTCGGGGCAGAGTTTAAACCAAAAAAGTGGCAAATTGAATTACAGTGGCAAAGGGCAAGGAATGAATTTTAAAGCCTGCTTCGGCTAATACCGGGTGTCGTATCGTACACCCAAGCAGCTAATGGAAAAATAAAATCGTTGGTCAATTGTACAACTGAATCGCGATAACAATGTCTTGCATAACTACTACTTTCACAACTGTTAATGGGGAGGAAATAGGCGCCGTGTCAACCAAGAAAAGACCTTGGTGAGAACGAAGAGGGGCCTCCATGGCCAACCAACATGCATGTTATGGTCAGAATCAATTTAAACGTCACATGCATTAGTCTGGGGGCGGACTAGGAATGACGTAAACTGAGCGCACAGAACCCTGGCGAAGTGCTGCAGCATAACTTTGAGACGTAGCCCGTCCTAGCTGCACCAGTGTAATGTCTAATCTCGGTTAACAGGTTCCTCTAAAACTACTTATTCCGAAACTTTGCCAGGCTCAGCTTTAGTATTCCCTAACAAGTTTACGTTGACACGTATTAAGCTTTGTATCATTTGGAGACTCATTCAACATGCGTTTTAGGTCCCTAGCAATGCGGGGGTGGGGAATGGGGAAGAAAGGGGGAACAATAATTTATTATTAAAAATAAAGCATGCATGAAGGACGCACTCAGGTATGGGTCCTAACCATTTTCTACGAGCAACACCAAAACAAAAAAATCAGTTCCACGACCAAGGAGGCACTTTCCTTCAAATTTCATTTATAACCACTAAGCCAACCATAACTAGCACGTAACCAAGTGAAAGATGATAAAGTGAGTCAAAATCTTTGGCATTAAACAAACAAGCAGACTAGGGCTTGCAAAATTCTACACCATAGGGGTAAGGGTAATGAAACGTGTCGTATCATCAAAGGCACGTCAGCCGCTTCAATTTAAGATATTGGACTACTATACTTAAAAAAAAAAATTGCGCACAAAGGTTTTTTGGTCGGATATCACCGTTTTACAGAATTCGTTAATGTTTAGAAAAAAAGTTAAAATCAAGAGCAGTGGCGAAATATCCGTTATAGGGGGTTATATATCACCTACACAACTGTTATAAAGCCAGAATTCTTCTGGAAACAAGGGAGGTACCAAAAGCAAACCAAAATAGCATTGTTGTTTATAGAAAATAACAAAATGGCCGTCAAAATGGCCGATTAACTTGAAAATCATCAAAACTGGAATCAAGATGCAAAAAGACGTATCTTGGTTCCTACTCATCACAGAAACGTAAATTTGATAGCGAAAATTTTATCATGAGGTTAAATTAAGTAACCCAACCAGGAATATCATTACATTGTCGTTGGCTCATGAACAGCTGTATTTTGATATATTGGACTGTAGAGAAAAAGGTAAGCAAAATTTGGGACGGAGTTCAGCCACAACTTGTCCAAATGTAAAAAATCCGGTGGGGGGGGGTAAAAAAAAACCTTTTTGTAATACCGTGACTCACTGTAAAAATGGTGTATTATTAAGTTGGACAAATAACAATGTAACAGCCCTTTCTAAAGATTTAACAGCAACCAGCAATATTGCAACTAGCAACATGCAAAC
>JAHWFP010003509.1:0-27396 GCA_023313725.1 Lithobius niger
ATGTGGAACAAAGTATAGATATGGACAGTCTTCCGCCCATTTAAACGTGAAGAGGTAACAACGTAAGGGCAAACGCGTGTGGTGATTTTCAAATTCAAAGTGCTCTTACGAGCTATACAATAGCCCAAAATGGACATGCTTAGGATATTCTGAAAGGAGGTGATATATTCTTTCAGTAAATCCTAACCACAAATGTTTAGCTTAGATAGGGACCGTCCTATGCCCATTTAAAGTTGAAGAGGTAATGGTGTAGCGGCGAAAGCGTGTGGTGATTTTCAAATTCAAAGTGCTCTTGGAGTCTCTCTTCAGCCCAAAATGGACATGCTTAGGATATTCTGAAAGGTGGGGATCTTTTCTTTCCATCATTCCTAACCAAAATTGTTTAACTTAGATTGGGACTGTCCTACGCCCATTAAAAGGTGAAGAGCTCACGGCGTAACGGCAAAAGCGTGTGGTGATGTTCAAATTCAAAGTGCTCTTTCAAGCTCTCTAATAGCCCGAAATTTTACGATATTCTAAAAGGTAGGGATTTATTCCTTCCATCATTCCTGACCAAAATTGTTTAACTTAGATAGGGACCGTCCTACGCCCTTTTGAAGGGGAAGAGGAAACGACATAGCGGCGAAAGCGTGTGGTGATTTTCGAATTCAAAGTGCTTGCGAGCCTTCTATAGCCCGAAATGGACATGCTTAGGATATTCTGAAAGGTGCCGATCTATTCTTTCCATCAATTGTAACAAAAATTGTTTGGCGTAGGTAGGTTCTGTCCTACGTCGTTTAAATGTGTAGCTGTAATTGGTGTAGCGGCTTGTTTCAATTTCAAAGTGCCATTGTAAAGCTCGTATTTGTATTTCTAAGCTAAACAATTTCAGTTAGGAGTGATGGAAAGAAAAAGTTCTTAGCTTTCAGCATGTCCATTTCGGGCTATTAGAGGGCTCTCAGGAGCACTTTAAATTCGAAAATCTCCACACGCTTTCGCCGCTATGCCATTATCTCTTCACCTGTAAATGGGCGTAGGGTGGTTTCTATCTAAGTTAAACAATTTCGGTTTATTTATGGAAAGAATAGATTCCTAAAACTCTAAAACTGAGATGATTTATGCATTACCTTTAGTGACATAACTTCATTGTAAATTGTTCATTTTGAATATATTTGGATTGGTTTTATGCATTTGCTTTATTAATTATAACCTGTATTAGTTAAAAATCAATTACTGAAGGCTTTAGCGGCCATATTGAAAAGGGCGCCATTTTTGATTTTCAAGTGTCCACTCGATTAACTTTGACATGTAGCCCCGAGATATTGAACATGCCATATTTCATGCTTGTACCACTATTTGAATGTTTTCTGTAATATTTAGTGGCCATCTTGAAATACGGGCACCGTCTTGGATTAACATATGTCCAATCGAATAACTTTGACTTGTAGCCACTAGATAAAATCCCCTATAATGAACATGTGAAGTTTCATGCTAGTACCACTATTTTCACCATTATTTGAATGTTTTACTGTTGTAATTAGCAGCCATCTTGAAAATCGGGTGCCATCTTGGATTTTCAAATGGCTAATGAATAAATTTGTTATCCTAGATAATCAACATGCCAAGTTTCATGCTTGTACCACTTTTTGCATGATTTTTCTTTAACTGCTGCACTACAAGGGAAGCACACAAGCTAGCTCCAATGGAGATGGACGACCTTGACTGATTTTGCTTGACGTCACTTGATAACAGGCCCCCAATGCATTCAATGGCCTTTTATGTTCAAAGTTAAATCATTGTCGTGTATGGAAGGCTATTGGTACATACCTGTTTTTCTGGACAATGCATGGTAGCATATTGACAGCACTGTTAAACGAGGGAAACGTTATTTAAACACATGTTCCAACACTAAAATGTGGACACCAATGCTATCTAAGCTCGTCAAGAGATGACGCATGCACCTAGCGTGCAGGCTGTTTCACCTTGTTCAATGAACAATGGCCAGTTTTGTTAGAAACGTAGGTCAGCTGTACATTCATGTACGGCTGAGCAAACAAAGCGAGCGAGGTCGAATGCTTCTGAATTTGGATTTTATGTATTTGTCTGTTTTTGAGAAAAGATAACGTTTGTAATTTTATTCTGATTTGGTTGATATGTCATGACAAGGGAGCTTTGGTGTGTGAAATTCGCATGTTCGAAGATGAAATTGCTACCTTAAAAATTGTCAAAGATATTCTGCTCTTCCCTTGGATAGCTAAGCAGAGTTTTAGTAATGGCGATAATGGAACCCGATCTATAAAGCTAGTGCCCCAATCACTGCGTGAACAAAACAACCCTATTTGCCTTAAGATGCCATAGTGAAAGCCTTTTTGTGTAAACATTGCAGAAAATAATTACAAGTGGTAAGGAAAACAAACACTATTATTGCCAATTCGTAGGATTTGAAAGACCACGGCTGCTTCTTTTATCATCTCTGCAGTAAACCTCGTCCGTGGTAGCAGTCACTCAACCAAGCAATCGTGATCTTTGGAACTCAATTATTTGCCTAGCTGTAGCCTACAATATTTTAAATGTTTTTGATAAATTTGCTTTCCTTTTTTACAGGATTACCTCTAAAGTTGAAGTGATGCAGGACTCGTAGTACAAGATGAATGTCAGTTGGTTACCAATGTGAGCCTCTTGAGTCAGTGCACGGTCGTCACAGGCAGCCAGTTCAGCCATGGCGTACTTCTCGGGTGGCGAGCCGCCCCACGAGTTGACCACGGCAGAACGAGTGGCTTGCCAATCACAGGACTTTGTGGACGAAAAGGAACTGGAATACTTGCAGACTATTCAGCTGCTAGCAGGTAAGAAGCTGGTTTTGCTTTTTTTTTGACGTGGTTTTTACATACAGCAATGCGTGATGCTGCCATCAAACTAAACGGGGCGGTGGAAAATTCAGTTATTAATGATAGACGACAGTGTAAGGTTTGCATGCTGAAATATTGAACGCCAGCATGTCAGGCATGCAATCTTTACCATGAGAATTGACTAGATTTTAAAATAAAGATCATTGTTTCATTAGTATTATGATACATGCCAAATACTATTTTGATACAAGACAAAAAATTGTTAATATTACACTATTTAAAAACATTCTCAACCCACACCTCTACGCGTTGGTATTCCATTCATTCTTAGCACTTAGTTTATGTCGACTCTTCACTCCCAGAAGAAAGTTTAAAAATATTAGCAACTCCTGTCATAAGTTTGCCGAATGATGTAGTTTAGAACAGAACAGAATATGCCTTCCATTTATAATACTTCAGCGGTGCCAAAAAATAGATCCATAGTTAACCACTGGAACTCCAGGACATATTTTCTAGATAAAAGAAAAATTGTTGCAAGGACCCAGCAGAAAGCTATGGTGATTTAGTCTGGATAATGGTTAGACACAGGTTTTGGGAGTACAAAAAATACCTTAAAAGTAGTTCTGTTTTGTTTTAGTGGAGTAAGTTAATTTTGAGTGGTGAAAGGTGTGTCATAGGTGTACACTTGAACGTATTGGGGAGGAAAATACTGAGCTACCGAGCCGTGACAAAGACGGACCCATTCCTTGGTACAGCACCTAAAGAATTTCCCTCTATGGCAAGCCTGTCATGCTTTTGTTATGAAGTTGCTGATATTTCTAATTCATTTAAAGGTATCGGTAACGTTTTGCTGGTATCAAAAAAAGTTTTGCAGATGTCTTTAAATGATTTATAGATTTCTTTAAATGATTTGTAAATATCTTTAAATGATTTATACATATCTTTAAATGATTTATACATATCTTTAAATGATTAATAGATATCTTTAAATTGAATTACATATATCTTTAGTTCATTTGTAGATATCTTTAATTCAACTACAGATATCTTTAAGTACGGCAAATTAAGGGTATCTGCAAATGAAATATAGATATCTTTGATTTGGTCGCAATTATCTGTAATTCAGTTACGGATATCTTTAATTTAGTTACAGAATCTGTAATTCATTTAAAGACTTATGCAGTTCCAAACTACAATTAGGAATAGCTTGCCATACCAAGACCAATTTTTTGTCAAGATCTAAGCTTCTTCCACACAATATGGTTTGTCCCTAGCGCCTGTGCATGCTCATGGTGTCATGAAGAGAACGGTTGATCCGTGGAATGCAGCCCTGTGTTGATCTGCGCAGCTACATGCCAGCCATTATAGTATGAAACAGGAAATTGACTTTAGGTCTGAAGATGTGCACAAAAATGCACAGATTCCTTCAACAACCATGTCTTGACACTGCAGCAGACAAACCTGTGGCGACAAACCCTAAGGTCCAACACAGCGCCGTGATGACAGAGTCGCCCTGAACATGCAGAGTGAATATCCACAAAGAAACCACAGTAAGCTACATTGCACTACACTGTGCCTGTGGCTTGCGCTATATTATGTTGGCAGGAAACTGACAGTATGACGTCACGTTTCCCTCTACACGAGTGTAAAAAAAAACACATAAATATCCCATTCGTAGACTCTTAACAGTAACCAACCGTGTAGAATCTACAAGTATGATATCCACATGTTTTTGCACTTGTAGTGCAAGGAAACGTGGCGTAATACAGTCAGTTTCCTGCAAACATAATGTGGAACAAAAGATATGTAGAGTCTACAAGTGTGTATTCACATGTTTACACTTGTAGTGCAAGGAAACGTGGTGTAATACAGTCAGTTTCCTGCAAACATAATGTGGAACAAACTATAGCCCAAGCAGGAACTGTGTGGTGTGAAATTAATCTAACTGTTTTTGTAAAGTGAGATTGTTAAAAAAATATCAACTCTACGACTGCCAAGCAAAGCCAAAGAGGGGCCAAATTGTACGAAATTCAAGGTGCTTCAAGTGAGAGTAGTTTTTTCTACCTAAGAAAAGATTCACGCAGCCGCAGTGAGGGCGGAAAAAATTGTAGCTAAAATAAACACAAACAAATGGAGGTACTTGCAGTGCCGTTAACTTAACACGGATCACATTATCCCCTGGGAAAGACACTTCCATCTTTCTTAGTGGGGGATAAACAGCTTGCTCAACTGAGTAACAGGCAAAAATAAATGTAAAAAAAAATAAAAAGAAAGCCAAATTACAAGCCAACAGGAGGTTTATCAATTGCATTGAAGAATACATCAATAGTAAATACTGATGTGTCACTGGAACTGTGTGTATAACTGAAAATGCTAAATACACCAATGATAAATATTATGTGTCATTGAAATTGTGTGTGTAACTGCAAATTGTAAATACACCAGTGGTCAATACTGATGTGTTACTGGAATTGTGTGTGTAACTGCAAATGTTAGTGCACGAATGGTAAAGGCTGATTTGTCTCTAGAATTCTGAATTCACCAATGGTAAATACTGGTGTGTCACTGGAATTGCGTATGTAACTCCAATGGTAAATACTGATGTGTGACTGGAATTGTGTGTGTAACGCTTCAAATGCTTAAATAGGCCAATGGTAAATACTGATGTGCCACTGGAATTGTTTAAGTGCAAATGCTAAACTTAATGGCATTGATAACCAAAGAAAATTATGGCCACTTTTAGTATAATTCTAACATGCAAGTGTGAAGCAGTATGGATAGCTTTGCTAAACTTGGCTGTATATTAATCGTTCAAAATGAATGCCATCTTTTGACATTAGTTTTAAACGAGTAATATGGAGCTAATTTTACCAAAGCTGTCCACACTGCCTCACTGGCCGAAGGACAGTGTGACTTAATTTAATTGCAAGTGAATTGCACTAGCATGAAGATGGTGGCTGGTGCCAAATTGCTAAGCCGAACCGATCCAGCTGTACGAAAAGCGATGTAAAACTGATTTTATACTTTAGCCGTCACAAAATGTGTTTCAAATCTTTCTTAAGTCGTATTTATGCTTGATACAGTAATGAAGTGCTGCAGGTACTTTCAAACTGGATTTTTTGCGGTATTGGTCTGTCTCATAACTAAAACTGTAACTGAACCTCACGTAAATCTAACATGTAGCTTTTGCCCCTGCCACTCATAGCATGGCGATACATTACGAATTCCATGTTCCTGTGCTCAGAAAAGGCTGAACAATTGAACAGCACCCAGATACATGTAGCCCTAAGTGCACAACAAGTGTAATCCCTATGTGGTATGCCGTTTGAAAGAAATCGTCCGGACATATAGAAAGATAGAGAGGTACAAAGTCAGTAAACTCTGTTTATGCATCTGTTAAGTCTTCATGTTATCGTAATAAGAAAGAACTTACATTAGTCCTGACAAGCATAAGTAGAACCGCGAGTCTTCCCACCAAATTGACTTTCTTTACTATTCAGTTGTTTTGTCAACTTATTTGTTGAATTTTTACTCACTTCCCTGCCCAGCAGCAGAGCTACTTGTCACTGTCTGCGACGCCAGTTGTTCGGACAACTATTCTCTGAACAAAATATTCTCCAGTACCAATCTTTTTTTTTTATTATGTGGTCAACCATGCGTTTACTGACTTTTATTAAATAACGAACTACCTGGAACTCGGAAATTATTCATCATGCTCACTTTCAAAATCAGGATACCGTTTGTATCCTGCAAAGTTTTGACTGCATATCACTGCGTATCAACGGCTTACCTTGTACATATCGGGGGCTGTGGATGTTCTTTTTCGACCAAACGAAAGCGAAGAAGATGTTTCTTGATCGTGCCTGGTGTTGATGTACAGTCGAAAATTTGCGTGATACAAACAGGATTCTGATTTTGAAAGTAAGCGTGATGAATAATTTCCGAGTTCCAGGTGATTCTAGTGAGTTTCAAAGTAATTCCAGCAGGCCTAACGGTTTATTTTGAAATAACGAACTATATTATTTTAGCCTATTGATTTGGTTCTACCAGTACAATCATTGGTATGGTCTCGTCGAGAAAATTAAATTGGTGCATTGGAATGCCAAAATCGGTCAAAAATTTACAAAATGGTGGACTCCACTGTTCACGATGTGTCGTTGCTGTGTGTTGCGCTATTCTATGATGGGGACTTCTGTGGATGTTGATTTTCAAAGAACTCCCATAACTGTCTCACTGCAAAGTACAATATTTGATGTGCAAATATTCCAAAGTCTGCATGTAATCTTGGCATGAAGAAGGTTTAGGGAGGGGGTTGAAAATTCAGTGCAATTGGCCTATAGGCTGTGTGGTTTTTTCCTTCCCCCTTGACGTTAGTTTCATAATTTCATTTGTGACCAAATGTTGTATTACCACTTTTTCAAATTTCAAAATTAGCAAGATATTAAAGTCTTCGCGAATTTAGTTTAATATCTTGACATTTTGAAATTTGCGTAGTATTTTGCGCTTTTACGGAAATGGCTTTCCAGTTTCAAAGTGAGACAACGAACCTTTAAAAAAAATTTTAAAGTTCAGTTTTCACCTAAGTTGCACACTAAGTTGAACTGAATTAAATAAAATAGAGGAAGACTGCAGTTATTGTGTGCTCCTAGGAAAATTTGTTAATAGAAAATAAAAGAGGTTAAATGCAGCATCTTGCGGCAAATTTCTCATGTTTACTTGCCCGTGTCGCTATTAATTCAGAAGACAAGCCAAGTTTAGGGATGAGCCAAGTGGTTATGTATGTCTGAAGGCTGCGACGGCAAGTAAATAGCTAAACCAGGGTTTCTACGTGGGTGTCTGTGTTTGGCTTCACTGCCACTCGGTTGTCTTGGCGTTGTTCCAGTTTTTGGCGCTACATTTTTTGTTTAGCTTAGGGGAAGCCTTAAGGCTATGTCTTCCAAACACACAATTGCTAGGTAGCTAGCATAGTATCACACATAGCACAACAAATGGGAACTTAAACCTGGTCATTACCAAGGCCTCCTTTGTGGTTATCAATTACAATGGTGACTTGGCATACTTACAGTTAAATTTCTTAATGTATACAATTTCATTGCAATGATAGTCTGGCTAAAGCGTAAAAATTTAAAATTGTTGTTGCGGTCTTAATACTACAAAAAAGAATGCACGGGACAATTTTAGCATTAGAGCATAACAGTAGTAATTTGAAAGTGTTTAATTATTAGGATAATTTATGATTTAGCTTGAATGCTGTAGTATCAAAACATAAATAATAACTATAATAAATAATAAATCAAAGTTTGTCGCAATAGCAACGGGTCTGGCAAGGACCAGGGGGTCGCTAACAGCCAGCCACAATTATACGCCATTTTCTGTAAAATTAACGTCTTTAAAAAATAAGAAATTAGTTGTATTGAATTTCAACAGTAAGATAAAATGCAAAAAATATAATAAAACAAAATAAAATAATGGCCGGGGAATGTGGAATAGACGGAGGTGGGGTGGGGACACGAATGCCTTGCCACCAAGGTTAGACCTGCCAGGGACACTTTGGTCCCCGATGGCATCGCCAAACGTGTTGGTTTTTCAGGGGAAGGATGGCCAAGGTGCAAACAAGGGAATGTTTAAGGAGGCTAAAAATTAAAAATTAATATTTAAAGAATCATTGTAATTTTTTTTCGTTGTAAACATTCACGACGACGTCTTAAATATGCCCTGCATGACACAAGGAAGGCACTAAACAGGAACTAACAGGAACTAAGGCACTAAACAGGAACAAGAACTAATTTTAATAAATAGAATACCAGTAGTGCATTGTCTTTGACTGAACAGTTGCTGGGTCATTTCCCGTGTAGGTATAAAATATAAGTTCTAACTTAAGTGTAAAACATGAGTTTATGAACTCTCCCTGAAGAACTGGGTACTTAGGGTTCAGTCAGACAAAAAAATGGAAATTTCGGAAAAACTAAAATAAGGCAAAAATACCATGAAAACTTCAGGAAAAACAAAAATCTTGTTTGAAAATCATGGATAAGGCGCAAACAAAGCATAATCTCAGATGTACCTTTTCAAAAAATTGTACCTTATCAAAACTGTATCTTATCAAAATTGTACCTTATCAAAACTGTACCTTATCAAAAATTATACCTTATCAAAAATTGTACCTTGTCAAAATTGTACCTTATCAAAATTGTACCCTATCAAAAATTGTACCTTATCAAAATTGTACCTTATCAAAAATTGTACCTTATCAAAAATTGTACCTTATCAAAGTTGTACCTTATCAAAAATCGTACCTTATCAAAAATTGTACCTTATGAAAATTGTACCTTATCAAAGTTGTACCTTATCAAAAATTGTACCTTATCAAAAATTATACCTTATCAAAATTGTACCTTATAAAAAAAACTGTACCTTTTCGTCTTAGTTGCAGAAACACATTGAGCCACAGCAATAGTTAATCATTTTAGCTAATCTCTTCTAAACACCCGAATCAGATTATTTTGTGAGGTCTAAACAAAAAAAGAATGTTTCTGGAGAAAATGAAGAAGCCACAAGTTCATAAAAACACGCTGAAATTTAATTTTCAAAAGTTCTATGACTTTCTTGGTCACCTAAAACAATAAAAAAAATAACCAAACACTGATGCATAGTGAGAAACAGATATGCCCCACAGTGGTCTTGGCGTTTGTGAGGTGTTTCTCACATACATCAGTGTATGTGTTTTTGTTGTTTTACGTGACCAAGAAAGTTATAGAGCTTTCGAAAATTAAATTACAGTGTGTTTTTATGAACTCGTAGATCCTTCATTGTCAGGAACCACCTTTTTTATGTTCTATTTAAACACATTTTTTTTCTGAGGTGTTTTGATGACTTTCAGACAAATCTTGATAACATCAGTAGGCACAGTTATTTCACCAATTAAACAAGCCAACTTGGAATTTTTCGTGAGATACACCTAAAAAAAACATGGAATTTACAAGAAATAAAAAAATAATAATTTGAGCCTTGTTCCCTTTTAAATCTGAAAAATCCAGTGGTGCAATTGTTTGCAATGATTTTACGAGTCATTTGGTACTTCAAGTGAGAATAATAAGTTTTACAGACATCAATCAGGAGTATTATTGATAATTATCGGTATTTGCGCATATCAATATTGGGGCGTCGGACGAACGTCTAACTGGAAAATCGTCTAGTGGGATAATTGTCTAATATCTGCATGAATAAAAAATCTGGAAAATCGTCTAAACGGAATGCCGTATAATGGAAAATCATCTGAACGGAATATAGTATAATGGATAATCGTATAATGGATAAACGTCTAACTGCAGTTTCTGATGTTATATGTATAGCCACAGTGAACGCGGCAGCGCAAGCGAGGCAGGGACACTAGACGATTTACCATTATACGAATTTCCCGTTAGACGATTTTCCATTATACGAATTTTCAGTTAGACAATTTTCCATTATATGAATTTCTTGTTAGACGATTTCCGTTATACTGTTATACGGTATACGTTCTTCCAATTAGCGATTTTCCAGTCTGACGATTATCCCTCGCCCCATCAATATTAGGTTCGAAATGCGTCTAATACCTACACGTAGGTTGATATGATTATTTCCCCCGTTTTGCTACATTGGATAACTCCGGAACGTTATGGTTTGTGGCATTCTCTTCAGAGTATATACATACTCCAGTCCAAATTTAGAGATAATGATTTGCAGTCTGTTTGGTGGATATTTTCTGATCTCTTTGCAAACCACGTAGTGACCTACTGCATCAGATGAGTTGGTCAGTACCATCGGTATCAGACAGAATCGGTAAACCCAATATCAGTTGATCTGTAAGATCGTACGCTAATGGTACAAAATGTCAGTATAAGAGAAACATTAGGTACTGTAAATGCGAAAAAAAAACCGCACCAAACTAGGAATAGAATTCGGTTTTGTATTTACTTTATAATTTTTGTCAAGTTATTGTTACACTTCCTTTATTTTCATTTTCAACAGTTTTTGTTTATTAGCAGTCGAACAAGTAATTAACGGAACTGTGTTATTAACCTGGATTTCAGTCATTTTCAATTGATGGAATTTTTCCGGTATGTGAAGTAGGAAATCGTAGTTGGCGAAGGAAGTTTTAGTGGTAGGTCGTGGGCAATCAGTATTGGCTTAAATATTGACATGCACTTTCTCTCACATATTAATACACTTGTTAATTCGGTGCATGGTTTTTATACATGCGTCAGGAACAAAAACATGGTCAAACTTGAAAATAAAACATTAAAAACGTAAAAGCAGTAGGCTAAGCCCTCGTTAAAACACTAGACTCAGAAATAGGCTGCCATGTTAACGACGCCAAGTTATGTCATTTGGATGAGTCCACAACACCACGAAAGGTGGAATTTGTAAGGGAACCCATTTTTGTGCTCCTGTGTTTTGGTGATTAACAAAAATGCACAATTGTTGATGATCTCGATTAATTCTAATCGATGTATGACTTCTTTTACGAGATTCTTTATGCAATACAAATGCTTCAACAAAAGGGTTTTGTAAGAAATATTAGTACGCAATACTTGTCTATGTAATTTGTTTTAGTGTTGGAGTTCACTTTGGTGCGTTGTGTAGGAATTATTTTGTGTGGTGATCATGGAATGGAAAACAAATTCCACCCCTTCTCCCCCTTGCAATGTGGGCTCGTCCAAATGACGTCACAAAACATCATCAAGATGGCAGCGTCCTTCTCAATGTGTTTTAACAAGGGCTTATCTTATTACTTTTGCGTTTAAAACTGTTTTGAAGTTTAACCATATCGTTTTATTGCTGAAGAAAGTTCAATGCGTCCGTGCACCGAATTTATAAGCATATTAATATGTACGAGAAACTAAGTGTAAGGATCTAATGCATTCCTACTTTCACTGATTGATGTTTATACTGGGTTAAGACATCGTGACATACTCAGTTGCTTGCTGCACGAGAAGAAAGCATACTTCCTCTCCATAACCTACCAATTGCACTGGAAACTCCAACGCTCGTCTAGTCATATGATACGATTTTAATATGCACTATTAAGTCATGGTCATGGTGAATTGCCGTAAAAGTCAAATCCAAATAGCATTTTAGGTTGCTTGATGTGTAATAGGACGTTGATGGCTATTTGATGAATGGGTAGCTATAACCGGCGACAACGTCTGCTATGGATTTACACTGGGAAGTGATTTACAGTAAAGGTCCCGCCGTTGTAGCATGAGTAAATTCTTGATTTGTATCCGTGTCACGTCTTTAGAAACCTTTACTTTTTAAATTTAAAAGTAAGTTATTGGTTTAGGCTATTTTAAATATTGGAAAAATTGTGCTCGGTACAGCCTTAGTTATTTATTACACATTCAAATAAAATTAATATTTCATAAGTATATTTCATTCCATTATATAGGTCGAAAACAAACCCGGTGAAAATTTGTAATAAAATGTCTATGGCATTTACTATTTTATTACTAAAAAACACATCTTTTTGTTATTTATTTTATGCACTGAATTATACTTAAATTGTTACAGTTTACTTTAATGCGATTGGAACTTCTGATCAGTGGATCACTACGTCAAAACACGGATCTTGCACATTGACCCATGACCCAAAGGAAAAAAGCAACTCGATGAATCCGTGATCAATCCATCACTGGTCGTTAGTCTTTCCGTCTGCATCAGCGATAATGTTTGAATCCAGTGCTGACAATGTGCAATATACTATTGCACACTTCGATTACAATGTATGAGGGAGAAACGTATCGCAATATATCATAGTACCGCCTTATCACTAAAACCTTTAGGGCATAAAACAAACTGTTCGCTTGGTTATCCCTGACTGCAGAGGTATCGCTTCTAGACTTTACCTAATTAAAAAGAATATTACCTTGCCTTACCTGCTCCATCACATCAGATGGGTTTCACATCACCATAGATTTCTTACTTCTTACCACATCACCGTCGGCTTCTTAGCTGTCATATTATAAAAAGTTGATTTCATTACTGATTTTGCTAAGAAAAGTCATCTTAAGTACAGCAGTTTGTTGAGAACAACAAAAGTGGTGTTTATTTGTTTTTTGTTTTGTTTACGCTGTATCCATTTTGTTAATTCTCCATGATACGAATAGTTCGTTACTACTAATTAGTTTCCTGCATCACGCCAATGGAATATATTTAAAACCTTTGACTTCCAAATCAGTTGTCACATTTCATGAAAGCAATATGTATTATCAATCCGGTTTAGTTAAGTAAAGCTTCTAACACCAACAGTGTCAGAAGCAAATGCCCCACACCAAAATAGCGTAAAATCGCCCAACCATACTTAGTAGTCCGACTTTTTTCAACATTACTACATCAATTCTACGACCTCTTTGTGGGTTTAAGATGGTAATTCAATAAAATTGGCTGAGGGATTCTACGGTAGGGATTGACGATATTGGCATCGACCGATATTAGCCGATATTGGTATTGGAAGACAAAAATACATACTGATCCGTCGCTGTGTTTTGTTCTAACATAACGCGGTAAATACATTCAAAAACTCAAATTTTCAGAAACGTTGGAGTCAGACGAGATAGTCACGGTGGCATTTTAAAGTTCGAGCACAATCTTCCACGTAGCCTATGAATCTGTATGTCCAAAAATTGTGAATTGATAAATAATATAAACAAAATTAGTTTACATTACAACAAATACAACAAAATACCTATCTTCAGTTTCATATTAAAGTCTCCATATACTTAATAGAATACACTTTATTTTTGCAAATACTACAGTGAATCAGAAGGTATCGAGGAGTGGTTACGATACCCGTTTCAGATTGTATCAGAAAATGTCTGTATAAGGTATCAGATTGGCTTGGCTAGGCTAAAAGTTGTATCAGTCAGTCCTTAAGAAAAAGCACTGTCTGTTAATGTGTAATTCTAAATAAGTAGAGATGCAAACCTATTTACGTTGCCTTTTGTACTTAAATGTCAGACTCCCTGAGTGGAAATTGAACCCACGACTGAGACCAAAGACCAAAGTCCTCCCACTCAACCATACTGACACGGGCAAAAGGATGCACGCACATGTATACATGTATGTGTGTACGTGGTAAAAGCTGCCTATGGACGTTTCCTTATAGCCGTGTCAGTACGGCCTGAGCGGTAGAACTTTGGTCTTAGGTTTCAACGGTCGTGGGTTCAAGTGGCACTCAGTCACTATGACAGTTAAATCCAAAGGGCGACGTAAATAGGTTTGCATTTGTGTTTATGTATCACTTTTCGAGCCATTTGGCTTTCCGTCATGTTTAAATGTGTAATTCTGACAGACATTGTGCATAACACCACCGATGTGACCACATGATATTATCAGATTTTTTTTTACCTAACCCCTTGGTCCCTTCATATTTTTTTTTAAATGTAATGTGGTATTCCCGTTGAAAATACCACTCGTATCTAGTTTAAGTATCGATATTTTTTTCTCAATCACTCGTTGTATCCTCAAGCTGATAAAAACCCTTTGCGCATGGGCTTGGTTTTTTTTTTCAGTTGCAGTGCAACTCGTGATTATCGAAAAATTGTAGATATTAAACTAGCCTCTTGTGGCATTCCTACTGGGGAAATAAAAATCAGTATTCAGGAAAAATTAATCAGCAGAAAAAATAAGATTGACGCACATTCACTCATATTGACTTGTGATCACTCACATTGACTCACAGTCACGTAAACGAAAGCAACAACGGACTAACCAAAAACAATTGTCCCGCAGTTCTAAGTTGAAGCCTGCGTAATGTATTGGGTTGTTGTGAGAAGCCAAAATATCTTGAAGAGGACTTGTATTTCTCGAGTCAAGAGTGGTGTATTGAGTCTTCATCGCAAACTTTTGCCAGACTTGTCTATTTTAAGCAGGAATTCGTCTGTTCCTGCCGTTATTTTGTCTAACGTGTGTCTTAACAGCCATTTATCACCAGCCGAACGATTGGGAAGTGACGTTAAAGGGTGGCATCGTCATTTGCCAACCCATTATGACAAACAAGGGCGTTTATTAGTAATTCTTAAACGGAAAAATGCCTTGCTTGCGGTTCAACCTGTCACTAATAAATGACATGTTTTTATTTTTTGTTATCTGCAGCAGCGACTGTCAACTTTTAGACAAATAAACTGCTGGAGGTCGTTTGTGGTGGGTTACTGTTTTTCGGCCGCTATCCGACACCCCCCTCCTTAGCGCCCCGGCCCCCTCCCTAAAACGAAATTGTGGTAGGGCAACTAGGGTTCGTACAGGGCCTTGAATTCCTTGAAAAGCCTTACATTGGAAAACCGAAAATTCAAGGCTTGAAAAACGTTGAAAATTGGAATTTTTTTGTCGGAGCCTTGAAGTGGCCTTGAATTTTGTAAGTGTATTTTGTTTGGAATGAGATTAATGCCATAACTGTATAACATTAATTTATACCACACGCCATGACTGTTTGCCGTGACGTGCATATCACGTGACTGGGCTAGTCCAATTAGACGGCCAAACAGCCGTTGTTCTCGTTCGTCATTGGCTAACTCATGGTGACGTCACGGCAAACGGCCATTGCGCATGGTTTAGGTATACAATTTAGGTGTAAATGAATAGAAATAATTTGTCAGCTCAATCCATTTCTTCTGTGAATGATGTTCCCCTCGGATTGGACTGGAGACAGAGAAAGAGAGATGCCGTGCTGTGCAATCAATTTTCGCCGGAAGGGGCAGCTGATCAAGTAGTGTTACAATGACGGTTGGTTTCGGTATCCTTCTTCCTGCTTCTCCATTAGGGGAAGGAGGACATAATGTTCGTCATTATTTACGAAGGTTTAGCTTGCTACCGCAAGCACACTGGCACCAACGTTGATATACTTCAGACAAACTACTAGAATTTAAATGGTAATTTTGAGATTCTACTGTACAAAGATCCTTGAAATTGGTTGTGAGCTAGCCATGAAAAGCCTTAAAAATGGTTTTGTCTGTTATGTACGGACCGTGGGCAACGTACTTCTAACACCAGCACATGTTAGGCAGTTTGCCTCCATGTCAGAAGACATTACATGGTTTCAACAACCGTCAACTGCTAAGCATGCGCCGGCATGGAGAAAGACAATGTTGTGAGGAAATATCTACGATCCTTTACATGCCCCATTCGACATGAGCGTGAGCCTATTTCCATGGTCCTTCTCTTCCCGAATGCGCAGGGTAGGGCTGAGGCCAGTATTGAACTTGGGACTTCCAGCCAGGGTTTATCCGAAAAATTTCGAGCGGGTTCAACCCACCTGTAAAAACCCACAATAAAACCCACTAGTGGTTTTTCACATATAATACTTTTTTTTTTTACCTATCTATATTCAAAATCGTCCGGCCTGTGGCTAGATCCTAAATACAACCAACAGTTAACCTGCATAAAAAGGTTAATGTTACCTTTGGTAACAAATTATTAATTACTTTCAAGCTGTTTATTAACTGTTTGTAAGGAAGGGTTTTTGTTAAAGAGTGGTACATTACAATGGTGACTGGCAGTATTGTGTTAGTATTAACCAAACCTAACAACCACTGATATTATACCTGTGAAACACTCATAAATTAAAATACCCATTGATAAAAGTAGATGAAGCCGAAAAAACCGATGAAACCCAGAAAAAAAACTATAAAACCCGAAAAAGAACCCATGTAATATAACAGTCGTGTTAACCCAATTTTTGTTATGCCTTTTTGGCTGTATGATGCTTTTATAGCAGAAATTACATTCTTATTACACGTGGTAACGGGGTTGTAAAAATCTCCTAAACTTGGTGTTGTTATTTTCGTGGGCACTGGGACTGGCATTTATTAAAAATTTAAATGTATAAATAAATGAACTCACGATTCTTGTAAAAATAATTTTGAAGTTTTAGCTTGCAGCCATGTATTTTTTCGTGACCTTTGAAGTTTTTTTTAAAAATATTTTTATTTGGCCTGGTATTTTTAATTAAAAAGTAATTCTTTCACACCTGGTTGCTTACCATGGTAACAAACCGGCATACAAAGCGTTTTAGCCGACTTGCCTTCGACAGGAAATGTGCCCGGAAAGCGATTTGTATGTTATTTAGGAAGTGATGAGAATTGGGGTGGATTACTCTCGCTGCCCTTCAGAGATAGATGATTCGTCCGAATTTGGCTGATACCAGTATCCGGAAAGGTAAGGATGGGTATGGATAATGACCACTGGGAGTCAGGATGAATAATCGCGATAATTCTGAATGCACAAATTTAGCTCTTGTTATATTATTTTGCGATAAGTCACAAGCCAGTATCAGCTTCCTGAGTATTCTGGGAAGTGCACAAAGTGTTGCTGTTTATTCCATTTGTTTAAAACTCGATTCGTTAGGAGTCGCGAAAAACTCTAAAAGGCAAGGAATAGGAAAATAGGTAAGCGTCACGTCAGGAGAGGGGAAATCGTTTTTAAATAACCGTGTATATATATATATACATTGTCAACAAAAAGCAGACGTAAATGACAATGTCAAAGGTAGTGACAATTTTTCTGGACGGGGTCAGGGAAAATCGGGAGAAATCGATGAAATTCAAAGCAAAAATTTTGTTAAATTCTTGTTAATTTTAATTCAAATTTGCAGTAGTGCGTTGGACATAACCGAATAGGTTCAGGCATAAGAATTATGTTAACCCTTTGAATTTTTGACGTAAGCCCAGAAAGGCCTGTTTTTTTTTAAGTCCCGTAATATTGGTGACGTGATTCGATCTGGCATCCTTTCAGTTCGCAGGCCAGGCCTCTAACAACTCGCCTGCACGTTGTTTGCTTCGTTTGGGTCCTCTGGCAACCGTTACGAAGCCGCAGCTTTTCATTCGCGCGCATCTCTTTCGTATAAACAGAATGCTTTTAAGCCGTGCTACCAATCAATCAGAAGTTTAAAAAAAAAAACTAAGTTTCAACGCGCACCTGGAACCTTGTTAGGGGCCCCCAAGCAAAGCGAGCACGCCCAGCCCAGTGGTCGTAATGGTCGGCTTCCAAATAAGTGGATGCTGCATTGAATCCCGTGACCGATTAAGGTACAAATCAGACGAGAGAAAAAATGCGCGGAAATGTAGGTGTACGCCGTGATGTGGAAAGGGTTAACTATAAATTTTAAAACATTACTACAACACTAGCGGAGTCGCTCGCTCATTCCGCATCGTGTCGCTCCCCGCCCCCCCCCCCCCCGTCTCGCTCCACCCCGCCTCCCTCATTTAATTTGCCGTTCGGTCGGTAGATGGCATCGTATGTTCGCGCTGCTGGCCGTTGCATTCCGGGCGCAGCTACTATCTCAGCTGGGCTTGGCTGCTACTCTTATAATTTGCCGTTCCGTCGGTAGATGGCAGAGATGGCATCGTATGCAGCTGCTGCAGATGCAGATTGCTGCTGCGCTGCCGATGGCTGCGTTGCGGATCTTGTGTAATTATATGTATAGATTAGTCTTTTGCTTTGGACATTGAGTAATGGAGTACATTCACGGTGTACGTTACAATAACTCAAATACCGTGGTGCGTTTTTGATTAGGATTTTGTAGAATTGCAGCCATTATGATTGTGAAGCCAAACTGAATTTCATTATTGCATTTCGCCCTTTCGTTTTCCTCATCTGTGCCTAATTAGATAACAGTAGTGACGCTCGATTACGATTAGCTTCAAGTGCGGATCCAGGGGAGGGTGCCTTGTGTGCTGTTCCCCCCCCCCCCCACCAAGGCAAAAATAACTGAAAATAGCTGAGAAGCAGAAAATAGCTTTAAAATTGCTGAAAAAACCTGGAAATAGCTGAGAAAAGCTAAAAATGTCATACCTTTCTGAGCGGTAGGGGTCACGAGAATGTCCTGGAGGTTTGCCATGCTCCCAACCGAGGTCGGAGGTCCAGAAGGCCGCAACTGCCGAAATTGTTGTAAAAACGCAATTGAAATTACAAAAAAATGCACAAAAACACAGAAAAATCATTCTGCGGCTCCCTCCAAGACTTCGCTCTAAATCCACCCTTGATGAGCACTTGGCAAAATATGTGCATAAAAATGTGAAGTCAAAACTTCCATCCACAACTTCTCCTTTTCTTTTATTGCTTTGATTTCCCTTTAATTTGACCAACATGAGTTCTCATGAGTTCATTTTGACACGTCATAAAATGAAAGTGTGGTTACATTTCCGTTGGGTTGAAATTTTCGCGTGACAGCACTACTAGGGACAAATATTCCAAACGTTCCTAAACTCACCAAACAGTGCAGTGCAGTGCACTAAAACTTGTGCAAGCCTTTCGTTTTAAATTCGACCGTAGTAGCACAATTACATTGCCACGCATATCATCAGAGCGAATTCTATGGAGACCTATGTTTATGATTTGTCATTGCTGTTATTATAGTTTTTTTCAGTTTTTTTTATTTTATTTGAACTTTGCTTTTTTTTTTAGCAAACTAATTCTCTAGTAGGTGAACTTTACTAAACGTTTTGGAGCTGAAAATAGCTAAAAAAAAAAAACCTGGAAGTGGCTGAAAAAAACTGAAAATAGCTGAGAAGCACAAAATAGTTTTAAAAAAAAACCTGAAAACAGCTTTGAAAACCTGAAAATAGCTGAAAAAAACCTGAAAATAGCTGAGAAAAGCTAAAAATGTCATACCTTTCTGATCGGTAGGGGTCACGAGAATGTCCTGGAGGTTTGCCATGCTCCCAACCGAGGCCAGAGCTCCAGAAGGCCTGTGGAACCATTTTGCTAGTTAATTGCAATCGGAAATTCCTAGGATCTTTTAAATGCCACGATTTACATGAGCAAGAGGCACCACAGGGACCTTGTCTTCTCGAAAATGCAAGGGTTGGTAGAGGTATGGTTCGAACCCAAGACCTTTGGCTCATGAGACAATTGTGCTAACTATGAGCTCACCTTGCCCCACTGAAGGAAATGTCTGGAATAGCTCCCATAACAGGAAAGCAACTTGGTAGTCTCCCTCACTACCATGACAGGAACTTTAATTACTAACTAAATCAGCTGTTTTACTTAGCGCTGCCACTGCTCAACTACCATAACCGTATAAGTAGTAGGCTAAACTGCAAAGAAAAAATATGAAATTTTTTTTGAAAAATGTCTGCGGCCATAAACCTGACCTGAAGGTTTCTTTGATGGTTAATGGGTAAGCGAAACATTAACCTCTTTCTTAATATAGTCTCATCCATTCAATATTTGACTTTCAAGTTCTTAAAATAGTAGTGTTTATTGCATTAAGCAAAGACCATGTGTGTTAACTACAGCCAACGTTTGCTCAACATGTGTAGGCAAAGTGTCAGTCCTAACAACAAATCATGAGCAGGCTTTGGTGCTGACGAGGCGTCAGACGTTCAGCATACGTATGCACAAGTTAAAACTAGCGCATCTAGTCACTTGG
Source organism: Lithobius niger (assembly GCA_023313725.1). Lineage (NCBI taxonomy): Eukaryota > Metazoa > Arthropoda > Chilopoda > Lithobiomorpha > Lithobiidae > Lithobius > Lithobius niger. Next base: position 20,236 of record JAHWFP010003509.1, read on the forward strand.
ACGTTTAGCTTAAAAAGGAGTAATTAAGCGACACCACTCGAATAGTAATGCTGGAAAAGTCCACGCTGTCTACAGTATTAGGTTCTAGTGGTGATAAAATGGTTAGGTCAAATTAGTTATTCTAACAGCTTCAGTAACAAAAGTTGGCAAGCAGCTACAATGTTGCGGCCAAAGCCAGTTTGTTTTTGGCCTGTTGACTGGTTTAGTTTGTTTGGGTTAACTTTTTTTTTTATTTTGGTGGGATACGGTTCCCGTCAACCCCTTTAAATTTATGGAATTCATTTCAGGGGCAGGCAACACGGCTTAAAGTGATGTTAAGGCATGTTAAACTGTCCAGTGGTACTAAAGTACGCTAACAATGGTTAATGATTTTGTGTTGCAGTTGTGAACATGGCGACGCTAGCTGTCACTTACGTAACGCTTTCCAAATAAACCCTTTTAGCATTTTTGTCTTCCCCTCTCAGCCCCTTTGGTCTTGGCAAACCCATTGAGCTTGGTAAGAGAGAACTAGTACCCAAATTGTTGTATAGAAAAGCCCTTTCTATCTTCAGCATTACGTTCTAGTGCTGGCAAAATGGTTAGATCAAATTAGATAATATCACAGCTCCTGTCTACAGGTTTCAAGCAGCTACAACGTTTCCGCCAAAAACCAGCGTGTTTTCTGCTGGTGACTAGTTTACTTTGTTTGGGTTGGCGGGAAAACTGTTCCCGTCAGCCGCTTTAAATTTATGGAAGTCATTTCAGAGGCAGGCAATAGAGCTTAAAGAGATGGTGATGTTACTGTAAGTTAAACAGTGCTGCCCGTGGTAAAAATGGTTAGCAACTTTGGGTTACAATTTTGAAGGTGATGACCCTAGCTGTTACATATGTGACACTTTTCGAAAATTCCTGTTTGAGCATTTTTCCACTACCCCTGTAAGTCCTAATAGGAACCCCTTTGGTATTATCTGTCTGCACCAATAGAATAGTACATAAAACAAGTAAAAATTTCTCCCTTTTTTAAAACTAGCTCAGGACAAATGAAGTTAAATAATATGAATTAATTCTGTAGCTTCTTTTCGTGTGTATGAAAACTATTAGTCACATTGGTCACATCCCAATGTAATCGTAGACGTCGCATCACGCGAAAACCAACCACACTTTGCATGTAGTAGCATGGGCAAAGTTTATAAAAAAAATCAGGGATCGGACATGGGGTTGAGGAACCAGTAGGGTGAGAAAATGGACCAAGAGCCATACAACAATGAGACAGAGAGGCCGATTCTAAATGTTAAAAGATTGATTGTTGTTGTTGTTGATTTGTTAAATGTTTGATGGTATTTTGTATGGTTATTTGGCTGTGATTATGGTTCTTGGTATGCGGCTTCGGGCCAGGGCCCCTAATAAATTTTCTTCCGGCCTCAGTAGTAGACATGTGTCTGTAACTGTAAGCAACTAAAAGCTTATTTTGTTAGGGTGTGCCGACCCCGATTGCCAATCCTAATCTTTATCGGCCAGTTTCTTTCAATGATTGGCACGGGGATGGTTCGGGTAGAAAAAAGCTGATCAGCCCAGCTTTAATATTTTGTCATGTTGAGGGATAAATCCCAATGCGGCCAAAATTCAAATTGTGGAAAATGTAAGGGAAAGGTGCAGGGATACAGAAAAAGTAAAAGTTAAAGAATAAGTATCCATCATTCATAGAGAGAAATATGCATCAATAACGTTTTCACGATACTGTCCAGCTAATCAGTCAGCTACCTTGGAGGTCTTCCCTGGTGGAATGATATCACTACTTTAAAAGGCCGACCCTTTTTTGCCAAACAGCCAAACAGCAAAGAAAACGGAGCGCGCTCCATTATGTCGATGGTGGAAGTGACTACGGCCCTAGTTACTGTACGACGTCCGTGTACAGAGAAACTATTGAACGAAACTTCCGAAAAATGAGTGACTCCATCTCTGATGGAATTAGCCACCTGTGCCATCTTTTACGTAGTCCGTCAGTTTGACTTACTTGTCGACTAAAACCAATTTTTTCATTTTCGGCTCAAACCAAAACCACTACCAAAATGGGTAATTCGGTTTCACTGAAACCACAACCAAAACCTAGCTTGAATTGAATATTATCAATTTTAATACTAGACAAATAGTAAGAAAAATCATAAAATCATGAGTGAAGTATCGTTTTCGTAAAGCTGCAGTTGCACACTGGGAGGCGGAACGGTTTTGGCTTCACTCAAACTGCAACACAGGGTTTGGCCAAAACCGTAGCCATCACCAAAACCAGTTATTCGGCCGAAACACGGAACATCACGTACGAAACCGAAACAGAAAAAATGACGGTTTCAGTGGTGAACATTAAAACTAAACCGAAATTCGGTCGACTTCTAGTTTGCCTCTAGATGGCATTAGTCATTTTTTGAACATTTTGATACACATTACCCTTTGCACCAACAGTGTTATGTAAATATGTTTTGAATCACAAAAGAAAATTTCAATTTCACCAAAGAATTTTGGGAGATGATTTCACATCTATTTCGTTTCATTTCATATGCGTAGAAGCTAGTAACAAAAAGAGTGAACCCCCTACACATTTGTTTTGTACTGTAATGCAAAACCCAATAGGTTATGGAATCCTTTACTAGTCTCCTGCTCTAATTAATGTCATTGTAGTGTGTTTAAAAAATTATAACAATGTGTTCTTAATTTTATTCTTTTCAATGGGTAGATAGATACCCATTGTTCCCAAGAGCGTTGAATCCTCTCCACCCTCCATATGTGATTTGAAATTAGTCTTTAGCAAAAGATATATAGCGGAATAAACTGTAACTTGCTGGTGATGTCACTGTTGGTTGTTGTCTTGGCTGATACCAATTGTATGTGGCATATTGTTTATGCTGCATGACAGAATAAGTTCACATCAATGGCAGATCCAGAACAACGGTTAGTGAAAAAAAAAACCCTCCTGAAAGGAGTCGGAGTACCACAAGTAAAACAATAGTGGTCACTTAGTGCAATCCAATATGGAGGACTGAATGTCGGTCTCCACACAAAATCATGTGTTTTTAGTCGTTTTTTAACTGAATTTTATTGTGAACAAGGGAAAAATGTGTTTCCGAAAATTAAATCTATTTCGCATATTCGTACTTGTGGTTCTCCGACTCCTTCCAAGAGGGGTTTTCTATCACTAATCTAGCATACCACAAATTAATTGAGGTTTTATCCAAACAACGGCTTTGAGGAGTCCACAGGGCTATTTTTGTGTGTTTTAATGCGTTTCGTGTACATTAGTTTGTGTTTGTTCGACAATTTCCGTTGAATTCGTCCTTGGTTCACATTCTGAAAGTATAAAGCACAGTGAATTTTACTGTGCCATAATCAAAAGTAATGGAGGTCTTGTATTTCACAAGCAATTTAATCTGGAAATGAAATTTTAGCTTTGAATGAACATGATGCAAGTGTACAGTATATTGGTATGACACTGTTGTTATCCAGACTGTTCAGATAAAGAAGATATAGTAAAATGTTTTGTGTGACTTTTGGTTGGATTTGTACTTTGGTTATACATCAGCAGTATATCCAGAAACTTATTATTTTGAGAAAACGATGAAGGTTGTGTTCTTTTATGACTGTTCTCAGACTAAAGTTTTAACACAAATCAAGTAGTGTCTGTTCCTTCTATCGACCTTGGTACTAAAATTACTGCACTTTGGATTGCAGCCTATATCATGTTATATTGATGCAAAACTGATCCTCGTTAAAGTTTATTCAATGTCTGGTGGCTTTAGTACAGTTTGGTTTGATACAATAGAATTTAATATTAGCATTACATGGAATTAGTTTTACCCCTTCAAAATTCTTTTCAAAAACTAGGATCTATACGTGTAACAGGTGTTTAGTGTCATCTATCATATGAATGCCAAATTTAAAATCAACAGAATTGGAAAAAAGGTCATGAAAATATTATCAAGCGTAGATGAGTTTTCTGTGTTCCCTGACTTTGTTTTGTATTGTTTTCGTATTAAGTGTTTTTCATTGTGTCCTTGATAACGGTGCTGAAATAGGTACCGAAACGTTGCTCATTTAATAAAAATATTTTGTTAGCAAGTACAGGCTTACTCTTCAGCACTGAAGAGTAAGCCTGTAGATGCTATCACAATATTAAAAAAAATATGCACCGTTTCGGAACGTCTTTCAGCACCGTTATCAAGCAACAATGAAAAACACTTAATACGAAAACAGTGCAAAAATAGTCAGGGAAACACGAAACGGTGCTTTTTACTTTACTACTCCAACATAAATAAATAACAGTGAGAAAAAAAGCACTAGAAATAATTAGGACACTTTTGTTAGCTTGTGGTTAATTTGAGTGGCGTGATTTGAATTCGAATCGGTGAATACCTTTTCCACTGGCTTATCGATGGGGCTCACTCGTACACTGTTTGTATATTAAAAAAAACCACAATTAACTAATTGACTTGGGTTGGGTCGCTGGTTAGTATAAAGAATGTGGCTCAAGTCACTCCAATAGTATGTAGTTGAGTAGTACGTTATTTCTTGTATATGCTTTCATTGTTTGTGTGTAAATACAGTTAATTAGTGCTGTGACTGAACTAACGTCTTGAAAAGATAACTAAGAGTTCTAAACTGAATCAGAACCACTGAAACTAATACCTTATACCATTGTTGCTTCTTGCAGCATTCCACTGTAACAGAACTGCTGAGCCAGAGAACTTATGAGATAGTAAAGTCTATTGTGTACAAACATCAAAATAATTGTTTTAGAGAAAAATACAAACGAAAGACACATAGCAAGCAAAAACATGTAATAATAATAATAATAATAAAAAAATTAGTGGCTAAATACATACAGGGTGTAATAGAAGTTATGGGCCAGGGTCCACTCCGATCGAAATGAAACCTGGTTGAGCTTAGAGTCGACAGGGGGCCGTTTGCACGTGAGAGTTTTATTGACCTTGAGATGTCCATTCAAGGCCATCACGTTTCTAATTTTTTACCCGAGTGTCATAGATCTGAAAGATGTTGGGAATCATTTACCAATACTATCCAAAAAGACAGAACGAAACTTGGTTAATAACTACAGACGTCATGGGCAATTGAAAACCGCAAAAAAAAAAAGTAAGGGCAGCGTGTGAGGCAGGGAAGCATCTAAATTGAGATGCTGAAGTCACCAACCATTGGTTTCGGGTTTTCTTTTGCCCATAACATTTGTAGTTATTAACAGATTTTCTGTCTTTTTGGATAGTATTGGTTAACTATTCCCAACATCTTTCAAATGTACACTAGTGGGTTACGACGCTCGGGTAAAAAGTTAGATATGTGATGACCTTGAATGTACATCTCAAGGCCAACCAAACTCTCACGTGCAAGCGGCTCCCTAGTGACTCTATAAACTCACACAGGTTTCATTTCGGTTGGAAGTGATACAAGGAAACGGTGGGCCATGGTCTATTACTGCTGAGACACTTGTGTATAAGAATAAGTTAAACATCTTAAGCCTATTGGTGGCAAGTACATAAAAAATATATTGAAAATTCGGGCAGTTTTATTTTCGGAGAAATTTACATAAAGGAACAATTTTTAACAGGTAGAACTTTTATCGCTTTTTCGTAATTAACTCGCTGGTGAAACGCCATTCGCTTCAGTGACAGAAGTGTAAATAAAAAATGAAATTGCGAAGAAGTAAAAACTTGCAGCTGTCTTGATGTTGAGGAAGTTTGCTCTCTTGCTTTTCAAACTGTCATGTCTGCAGGCCTGAGGGCTAATGTCAAAGGAGGGCTTGCCTGTCAACGTTTGACTGGGGGGGGTCACACCCTAGGTAACGGCTTGTTGAGGGGGCTATAGGGTTTTTTTCAGGCCTGTCACTCTTCAGTGATGACATATAGCTTTGCCCTGCCGTTGAACAGAATCCCAGTCTATTTTGGTGTTGGGATTTCTCTTTTAAGCGTGGCAAATTTAGAGAGGCCTGCTGTGCTAGGTTTGTTTTGGGCCCTGACCCTTACCGTGATTTTTCATTCTTGCAGATGTCTTTTTTTTTCTTAGTCAGTTTTCATTTGTTTCTTTGTTAGACTGTATGTATAATCTAGTATCCTCAACTCCTAGTAAAAACCTAGTGAAACCTTAGTGTGCGACTTCCGTCGTAACCGCTGTAAAATTTCATTCGTTTCTTTGTGTCATCAGGGGTTGCAACTCTACTGCAACCAGTGCAATTCATAATCCAACTTGATGTGTGACTTACTTTGTAGTATAAGCCACCCAATTGAGAACAGTTAGAAATGGTCAGAACCATTCAATTGTAGAATTGTATATTTAGACAAACATGGTTCATTGTTTTTGGTTATATTTGGTGATTCAAGTTAGGTTAAGCAGGATAAGTTAGGTTAGGTCAGGTTGATTCGGAGTTCTTTATTAGTATGAGGTTGAGTTGGACAAGCCTAACTAGGAATGGTCATACAAAATATATGATTTTGTCCTCTACGGAAATATTTCGCAGTAACAATGACGTGTAATTAACGATGACATGTTGTTTGGTTGACATGTTGGCGTGTTACTTATTTCCTGTAATACTTAAAAGTCATCTCACTAATCTGTCATCAGTTTTCTCTCTATATGGTTTTTATGGTGAAGATATGTCAAGTAAAATACCTGCTCCCGTTTCGCGGAATTGCTGGAAAATGTAAAGCATGCGTCATATGTTTAGGCTGAAATACACACGTGCCGGTTGGTGTGTTCAGAAAGTGAAGGGCTGCATTATAAGTTATAGACAATTCTTAACTTTTAGTAATAGATCAGTCATAATTTCGTGTTGTTTTATCATTATTTGTTTTCACTTGCACGAATAGTGCTCATAACATTGTTCATTGTTCGTGCAATGCTAGCGGTTACTTTTACGTAACTTCAAATCAAATCGATTTGAATTCACGTCACTGTGAGTGATAAAGTGCTTTAAGTATCCCATGTATCCACCTCAAACCATTTATAAGTCACCTTATCTTATCACCTTCTCACACTGACTTGCTTTAACAACTAACATTGTATTCACTTCACCATGATGTCCTAATTCCAGTTTGCTTTTCCGGAACAGATAACTGTAAACAGTTTTAGATAGGTTTGAAATTCTGGTCAAGGTGTTCCTGAGCTATATAATATAGAAGCCACAGA
>JAHWFP010003509.1:31733-61030 GCA_023313725.1 Lithobius niger
CCACTGTCCTCTAGTTGTTTGTACCCTTCGAGTTTGTTTCAATTTTTGTTATGCCTATTCCTCCCCACTGTAGTATAGATGTACACACTGCCACTTTCCTCTAGTTGTTTGTACCCTTCCAGTTTGTTTCAATTTTGTTATGCCTTTTCCTCCCCACTGCAGTATACATGTGGTATACTGTGCCAGTGTCTTCTAGTTGTTTGCACCCTTAGAGTTTGTGCACATTTTTTAATTCCTACATTACCGGGATTGTTTTTGTTTTTTTTTAATCACTTTAACTAAAAATGACTGCAAGAACGGATTACGACTAGGCATTTTGTTATACATTTTGCCCTAAGGGATACAATTGCAGCCACCAATCGTGTACCCAATCTCCCTCATGTCTCTTAACTCTTCGCTGCAGCAGTTCAACACGTCTAAATGCTTACTTATTACACAAGCATCCATTACTTTTTGCATGTGTCGCGAAAAACGTGTATCCTGCCTGCCGTCACGTCTCAGCCTAGTTGCGGCTGAAAAATTGAATCTCCTGTCTCTGCAAGCGGTCGACATTAAATTAGGTTCACGTTACGGGGAGTTGGTACCATTTTTTTTATGTAGGAAGTTGGTGTCAGTTTAAATCGTGTCATCAACGCTATTTTTGTGGAGGATGTTAAGTTTTTTACACTCTTTGACAAGAAAAAAGTGGGAAAAACTCTTTTTTTTTCCCTCCCAAGCTGATCCAGCTGGGACAAAAGGTTCATCCCACGTAATTCTACTTTGTGCTGGAGTTGGCGTGGAGAAAGTACTAGAAAAAAGGTATGGGGAAAACTTCACTTGTGGTGAAAGGAGAAAAGTTGTGCGGACTTTTGCCAAAGTGCTGTACTCTTGCCAGCTCTGTGTGGGTTGTCCCTCGGCAGCAAGTTTATTTGGAGCTATCATAAATATCGGTGGTGGTGTGCCATGTTCATCACACACTAGTCGTCGCTGTAGGTTCGACCAACTCTTGCCTCTTGAGTCTCAAGCTCTTATAAGACGCTTTTAATAGCTTGCGAATTAGGGAGATGGTGTGCGGTGGGCTCTTTGCCTGTGCCGAGACGCGTCTAGAGCGTGGCTGATGTTGGGTTATCCAGGAAGACATAGTCGCGCTGTAGTCGGCGTTATCGTTAGGCCTACATTTGCTGTTTGGTTATAGGTGATGCCAAAACTGAATTTATTTGTAGTCCTTTATGTGGGCATCCAACAGGGGTAGTTATCAGGGAGCTGTCATTATTTATCGCGAAGGGTGGGTAGGCGGCATGGGTTTATATATTTTTTTCCCGTCATCAGACTAGTTTTTTTTTTAAAGTTTCGTGTGTACCTTACTCGGTGGTGAGATTCGATTCGGCGTACTCTTGGCTGGCAGCCCAATACTCTGACCACTGGGCTATGCTTGCTCACTTTGCTTGGGGTTCCCAAGCGATACCTCGCAAGGTTATGGATCGTATTGAAACTACGTTATTTTTCCGTTTGGTTGGTGGCATGCCATAACGTCGTCCGTTGAGGCAAAATATCTTCTTGGAGGTGGGGGGAAGCTTCAGCGCTATAGGCAAGGAGTTTGGACAAACTCTGATAAAGTTAAAGGAACAATACAATTCTATGCCTCAATAATGGCTACAGCCCGAAATTTATTAAAACCGCCTTGGCTTCTGGTGGCAAGTGCTTTCAGACAGAGTGATAACTGCACGCCGTGTTTCATCAACGCGACTGTCATTGATGCGGTACAACATAGAGTAGTGGCGCCTCACCGATGTACCGCGCTTGTGCATTAACAAGTAGTCCATTGATTCTCGCGAAGATCTCGCGGTGTTTGTGCTCTGCTGCGTAGCATTAAGTCGGTTGACCCTAACCAAGTTATATAGGACTACTCAACGTTTCCCAACAAGCGCTTAAGAATTTCGACAGGAGCTCATTGTTCGAATAATCATTGTAGCTATTCACTAACTCGTGGGCCTTCATAACCTGGACACATGCTAGTGTGTTGCCGCCAAAGTAGTAGCAGATCATCCGATTGTAGACATCCGATTGTTAAAAGATTGAACCCTTCTGTCAGGCCTTGGGGCTTCGGGCAGATGACCAGGAGTGGTTAACGCTCGTTAAACCCTTTGAAACCCTTTGAACCCTTCTGTCAGAATGGCTCAGTGGTAGGACCTCGGCCTTTGATTTAAAATGTCGTGGATTCGATTCCTTGCTCAGGCAGTCTGACACATAAGTCCAAAAGGCAATGTGAATAGGCTTATATCCGTATTTATTTAACAATAAAGGGATGCGCGTTAGATGTTGGTAACGCAACAACACGAACAACCACGAACCAACGGGGTTTATGTTAATAACCAAAAAACAAAATGCTTTTCGGTCTGTTGTTTTAGTAATAATGAACGTCAGGAATTTATGCATGAGAAAATGTGAACGAAGAAAGCAAACGAAATAATTCTCATTTAGGCTGATGTAACGGCTAATTATTCACACGCATAAAATTCCTCAAGAAAAAAGTAGAAACACGTGTAAGACACATGTAACAGTTCTAAGTTACATGTGTCTATTAAAATCGGGAAGAGCAACTGAAGAAGATGTGCTGATTGACTGAGCGAAGCGAATGAAAACCAGTATTTGTTAGCCAGTGTACGCTAAAATGGGATTGAAGAAACTTTAGCATGTGAAGCACGGGGATTACAGTAAACCAAACCGTGTCATTTTGGCTAATGTAATGGCTAATAGGACAATGGCAAATTAGTGAGAAAATTTACAGACATAAAATTGCTCCGGAAAAAAGGTAGAGACGAAGATAAGACGGTGTGACCTTCTGTACGTTCTCAATCCTATGAAAGTTGTGACATCCACCCAAAACCAAAACTGGTGTAAGAGAAGCTGCCAAGTTTCCAAACAGGGTCGGCTTTGAAGAAAGTGATATCATTCAGCCAGGGAAAGGCCAGCAAGGGTAATCCTATTAGCCAAGTTAACTACACCGAATAATGCTTTGAACGTTAAATAGAAAATTGAAGATTGTTAGCCAGAGTAGCTGTGTTCAAGTGTTCAAGGCCGCTTGCACTTTTTCATTGCTGCCATGCAAAGGGTGAACACGCTTACCCTTTTTCATTGCTACCGTGCAAAGAATGAACGTGCTGCCCCTTTTTTCACTGATGTCACGAAAAGAATGAATATGTTTGCCCTACGCATTAGTTTCTTGAGTTTGGATTGGTTGTCACAATAAGTGCCTATACCTAAGTGAAATCTATATAATACTTATATTCTGTAACTTTAACGGTAGGTGCAAAGGTTACACTTAGCTTACTATTGTAAAGCTTATAATATGTTGCCAGAAAATGCATTGTAATTTTGAACTGCAAATGCTGCAGTGTATCTTCTGCATTTCTGAAAGGCACAAATGGGTTTGTAGGTTGTCGGTTCTGACCACATTGTGTTGCTAGTGATTCTGTTTCGAAGACAGGACCAAAGCTATCGAATAGTTACTTAGACTGCTTGTGGATTTATACTAATTCCATTAGTTTTCACCTTTAAATTTTTACCACACATTATAGACGTACGTTGTTAATAAAAGTTGCCAAAGACGTGATGGACGAGTTGATTTACATTTTGCATCAACGTTACTAAATATTAATGTAATCGCGTGACTTGTATGACGAAAAGGAACGCTTAACCTTTGAAACCTGAGTCAGAAGCTGGTTGCATTGCATTTCGTTATTACAGGTATCTGTGTGAAAAATGTGAGAAAAAAAAACCAGAAAACTATGTGAAAAATTAGAATTTCACTGCGCGCAATGTAGTGGTATATTTTATTTTACATTAAAGTTGATTCCGCAAACGCAATAACCCAAAGTGCAAAGGAAGCGTTGACAACTACAGATGAGTAGGGATAGACCGATATTAATATCGGTATCGGTATTTACAGACATTATCGGTATTTTGTGTATCGGTATCGGATCTGTATCGGTGTTTATTTACCGATACGACCAACTTCCGTGCGCGCTGGCTACTCCACCTCGCTTGTGAGAATCCTGCATAGCATCGCTTGTATCCCATTACGTCATCTTTACAGCAGCTGTAGTGAATTCAACGCGTGTGCATTGCCAGATTCAGGTTGGCTTCTTGGGATTAGGCCTATCTGCAGTGTACGTTGGGTTTTTTTTTTTACAGTCGAAGGTACTACTGAAAAAAAAAATTAGAACTTTACTTTTCTTGCACACCAGTTTCATAATGATGAAGTATACGTTTGTCTTTCTGACCCATTGACTTTTTTTCAAAATCGGTATTGATGTATCTGTATCAGTGTATCGGTATTGGTATCTGTATCGGTTGGCGTGTGGGGGAAAAATCGGCATCGGTCGGATCGGTATTTTTCTGTATCGGTCAATCCCTACAGATGAGCAGTTAATGAATTTTGAAGCCCGCTTTAAACTGAACGAAAAATTGAAGGTGTGCATCAAAATTTAGAGAGAAAAAAAAAAGAAACGTTAGTACCCCTATAGTTGACCTACAGGTTACTAATAAAAAAGAAACGTGAAAAATTATCACTTTACTGTGTGAAAACAAGGTAAAAATTTGATTTTGAAATGTGTAAAAGAATTTGAAGACAATAACATACTTGTTATTGAAACGTCAATGTCGTTGAAAAGTACAGACTTACGCTAAATGAAGAGGCATTCATTGATGTCGAAAAGGCGGGTAGAAAAGTTGAAAACACTACAGGTTTTTGGAGAAGTCGTAATAATACGGACTACTACGTAATAACACGGACTACTACGGAATAATACGGACTACTACAAACTGCTGGATCTGTTGTTAGCAGTGAGCCTTTTTTAGTATCGCCTTATATTTTCATACAACTTTATGATAATTAAAATCGTAATGCAACGTGATTTTTTTTCTAAAAATTCTAGGTTGTCCCGATTGCAATAAAATAAAATTTTCGCTGTTATTATTATTATTATTGTTACATCGGTTTAACTGTATCGCTTGTTCAAGTATGTTTATTACTACTTCACCACTCCGTTAATAAAAATAACAATTATTAGCATTACTATTTTATTTTCTTAACAACTTGATACATTTTCAATCAAATCACCTGCTTTCATCGCAAACATTGCTTTCACAAGTAATTTCGTGTACTGTTTTAATTCCCATGCCTTCAACACCCCTTTCCATAATACATCAGAATTTCTTTCCTAAATACATTTTCCATATCTCCCTAACCATAAAACACTGGACGAACTTATTGGTTATGAGTGAACCTTTCCAATTGCTAATATACAACAGAAAAATAAAATAAAAGTAATTTGAGATGGTGAAATCAGTACGGGATATCAAGCTTACCACTCCTCATGGAACCTGGTCAGTTAAAAAATTGATGAACTGAATCAACGCTATCAACAATATACAACACATAAGAGAAATGACGATAAAGTGAGAATACAATTAACCAAGCTTCCATGGTTGCTATGACGGGAGTGTATTTATTACAGCCAAAGACTGTGCTTCTCACGGCATGTGTTGTAGGCCTTATTAGTTTGGCTATTACGAAGCTTGGGTTGCCGCTGCTATGGCTGTCGTACCGTGACGTATCCTTTTGCATTGTATACCAGTCTGTGTCTTTTGCGCCCTTTCACGCCAATTTGTACTATATCATACCCTTATTTACTTTATGTACTGTACATACCCTTTCGTAATTGTTTGTACCCTTTTTATCCTTATATTCTCTTGTGTGCCCTTTCGTACCTTTCTGTACCCTTTCATGCCCTTGTGTACTTTTTCACATCCTTTTGTGTATCCTTATGACGCCTTTTATCCTTTCGTACTCTTCTGTGCCCATTTGTATCCTTATGTACACTTTCGTACCCTTCTGTTCCCTTTCCGAAGACCCTTTTCATACCCTTACGCACCCTTTCGTAACCTTTTGTATCTTTCAGACTCTTTTCGTACTTTTCATATATTTTTAACCTTTTGCACCCTTATCTAGCATTTTGTACCCTTTTCGTGACCTTTTGCACTCTTACATATCCTTTTGTACTCTTTCGTACCTTTACGTACACTTTCGTACCTCTTTGCATCCTTTTGTATGTACCTTTTTGTATCCTTTCATACTCTTGTACCCTTTCACACTCTTTTGTACCTTTTTGTACCCTACCCTTAAGTAGCCTTTAGTATCTTTTCGTACCCTTACATACCATTCGAACTCTTATGTACCCTTTTGTAACATTTTTTATCTTTTCGTACCCTTACGTACCTTTCGGACCCTTATGTACCATTTTATAACCTTTTGTACCCTTTCGCACTTTTCCATACTCTTTGAGGACCTTTTCATACCCTACTGTATGCTTTTGTTCATTTTTGTATTCTTTTGCACCCTTTCGTACCGTTGTGTAGCCTTTTGTATCCTTATGTACCCTTTCATAACCTTTTTGTACCATTTCATACCCTTGTGCACCCTTTCTTAAATTCTTGTACCTTTTCGTACTCTTCTCGTACCTTGTCGTATATACCTTTTGTGCCATTACGTAGTTTTGTACCCTTTCATATCCTTTTGTACTTTTTCATATAGTTTTGTACCCTTACGTACCCTTTTGTGCATTAAGTACCCTATCCTTCATTTTGTACGTACCCTTTCGTATACATTTGTACCCTGTACGTACTCATTTCTACACATTTCGCAATGCGATGACTTATGCGATATCTCAATTGGCTTTGGTGTAGTAAATGGTTTACATTTCCGTCCGTAGATGCCGCCGTGTGCCCTGTGCGTGGTCCTGAAATGTTTTTGCCATGTCATCTTCCGACCGATGCTGATGCTTGTTATCCAAGACGTTGGTTGCGATTTTATATGATGTGATACAACCAGTATTGTATTATCAGGGGGAGTGTGGGCGTGGTTGCAGTCGGCGCAACCTGGAATTTCTATGAACAACCCCATAATAATATCTAGAAAGGATTTGGTTTTTTCCTCCCCACTGTCTCCTTTTTTGTATGTACACTTTGTCATTTTCGGCGTTTTTATGGCCAGCTATAAATTATTAGACAGAAAAGAGCCATCCACAACGTCGTAAAACTCTGGCCCTATTTGTGTTCTTAAGCCTGAAAATGATGAGGTGTGACGAGTTTGACACTTCTGAATAAGATACACAATGGTGATGAAACATCTACTGTGTATCTTCAATAATACCAATTAGGACTGAGGCCAGTATCATGAAATGAAACTATAAGAACGTCTAAAAGTAAGCTTGTAGGTGTCTTCCAAGTAACATAGTGCTAGCTGGATTTCTAATATAAACCCGGACCTCATTTTCAAACCCAAGTTTTCGGGTCTGAAATATATTGCAACCATGGGTCTCGCGACGAATTTTAAACGATGAATAGTTAAAAATATATTCTTTCTTGGAAACGCTGCATATGTTGTCGATACCGGGAGTTGATAAATGCACCATGTCCATTTATGCATATGTCATGTATTCCTTTATGTATTCATTTATTTATCTATGCATTTATCATGTGTATGCTATAAGTATTACTTCATATTCCGTCCCCTGTCACAAGGTCGTTTTCGGGCAGAAGCTGTGGCCTTCGTTTCCCGGCTCCAGGCCGATAGAGCAGTGACACGACGTAGTATTATTGTATATAACTCTATGCTGGAGCTTTAATGGGCTAGCTGCAAGGGGCACTGCAGAGAGAAACAGAAGGGCGTCGTACTGAATCCGATGCTGTTAAAGAGTGATTACTTAGACCTAAAACACGCGATTTTTGTTGTTGGAGAAAACAACGTTATTTTAACCCTAAGAAATCCGCTCTTCCGTTGTTTTTCCGTCCATTTTTATGTAGTGCACCTTGTAGTTATGCCCTCCAAAACCCATACTGGTGCCAATCTGGTGCCGATATGGCGGCAAATGTCACTGCTCTATTGATGCACCATCATCAGAATCGCATTTATCAAAGCAACGCTGAACGGGGCCAACTTTCCGGCATGCCCGTGAACTGGTTGAGTCAGGAGGCGAGGTACGCGATTTTTACTCCAGTCGGCCTTGGCTTGAAGAAACCACCTCCTTCCCAAGTTCCCGGCTTCACGGTCACAGACCGCTGGTGCACACGGAGTTGCCATATGCAGGATAATACATCTGTATTATAATTTCATATTACTTGCTGATTTCTACAGTAGCTTTAATCTAAAAACTAAGAACGATCAATTTAAATCATAAATACAGAGCGTGATACATAGACATTACTACACGGCCAAACTAATTTGTAAAATACATTACAAAATTACACAAATGAACTCGAATAATGTTAAATAAACTAATATGCTAGCATATGTCCGTTTCCTTTTGAACTTGACGCTGGCAAGGCTCCAAGAAGTCTAATCTCTACATCAAACAACAAAGCAGAAGGAGAATGTATATTTTCATAACTGTCATACTGCCTGCGAGGGGAACTGAACCCACAACGTTTGAAATTATACTACTCAGCCATACTGACACGGCCTGTAGATTTGACACGTTCCCAGCCGAAGCCATTTCGCTAAAAGGTGAAAGGGACAATTTTGTGTGGTAATTCCAATTGAAAATTCGTAGGATCTTATACGTGCACACTTGACATGAGCACGAGGCGTCACAATGCCTTTTTTCTTCCCAAAAATGCCATGGGTTTCAGAGGTCAGGCTCGAACCAGTGACCTCTGGCACATGAGAGTCGTACAACTTACCAGGCCACCTTGCATCACTTTGGCCTCAAGTGCCGATACTGTTCGAAACAAAGCGAAGCAGATTAAAGGTACACTCGTCTCGGGTGGCATTCCTGTGTGGCTCAGTTTTGCAACATTACTTCAGACGCGTGTAAATGTTTCAAAGCCATTCATTTTCCTATTTTTTCCCTCGTGCGAAACTTTTATGCTACAGCCAATCAACATACGTGAATGTGGCAAAAGCTATTTTGCGAAGGATGCTCGAATATAGTGAGAAGGATGCTCTAATATAGTGAGAATGTATATGTCCCTTTAACGGGACGAAAATTATGTCTTTCCGCAGAGTGTCGCAGACACTCAGTCGCAGACTACTGTATCAAAACGTAATTTCTGCGTTAAATTGCTTAAAATTCCACGGGCATAGCATCTTATTCGGTGTTTTTGTGGTTAGAAGTGTTCGAAAAGAAAGGTCTATCAGCTTAAATCGTCGTGAGAAGTCTTCAGTAACAATGAGGGAAGATAATCTAGGTTACAACGGCGTAAGATTTTGCAACACCGTCCCCTCAGACAGAGATATTGACGCCACAGTAAAGGAAAAGAGCAAAACATTTCGTTGATAGGCTGGCAGAGGGCGCCACATTCAAGTGGCGCAACACATTCGTTCCACCAGGTTTTTCTAATTCCCATCTAGCCAGACGCAGGAAATGACGTCAGTTTTCCGTCCCTGAGTGAGGTTGCTGTTCTGGCACGATGTCATCAACCAGACGGTCTGCTGAGCACCGTTCTTCATCGTTAAAATTTTGCGGTTTAATTTCCCTCGAAATTAAATATTAAGTTAATGCGCTGCTGGGATAATATTGATCTTAATGGCATTCTTTATGAGAGGGTTAATAAGTTAAAGTTGTATTTTATAATGTTACATACATTTTTGGTAGTAATTTTTTTTACGAAAAGGGCTTTTTTTTTCCAAAACTGTTGGAAGCACTTAAAGTGGCACTATCACCGATTGAGAGTCTGTAGAATCTGGCAACACCTAGAACTACTAGCACCAGCACTATCTAAAAAGTACTATCTAGCACTTGCTTGCGTTAAACGAAGGAAGGCATAACACCAAACAAACAATCCACGAGCCTCCTTAATCATTCAGTGAAAATGTACGTCCTCACGCATTTTGGAGCAAGGTTTAAAGGTTAACAGTATCACTGCCGCTAGATGGCGCCACGGTATTTTCGTACGATTTTCAATCGGTGATAGTGCCACTTTACTAGCGCGCCAATTTTTTTTTTTTTACTACATACCGTAAATTGTCCATTAAACGCCCATGAGCGGTTATAATTAATTCGATAAAAAAGGGGGTGGGCCCGTAACAAAGCAACGAATCTCACTTCTGTCCAGGAAGGGTGCTTAGGCCTAACTCCATCGCGAAAAATTTGGCGTTTATGCGATCATTCACGCAGGGATCATTCACGCAGGGCCGTAGCTAGTCCGCTTGGTGCCCAAGACAAGCCAACCGAGTGGTGTTCCTCCCCCCCCCCAACCACCTAATTCAAGAAAAAAATTTCACGAATATTATATTGAGGCTTGCATAACTAAATACTAACTGTATTCCAAGTAAATGAGAGAGAGACACCCCTGTACTGGGCAATTGAAGTGGTTGAAAACTAAGAAAAAAAATTTTTTTTACCGATCAAACGATTTCATGAAAATTTTGGCTTGTCAACTGATCGAAAAACCTCAATTTAAGGTAATAAGAGATGAGAGTAAGCTATTGTGGTAAATCAAATTAAAAATAAACACTTCAAAATATCTACTTCAGCCGGAAGCCAAAAATCGTGTTTTTTTTCTTCTCCAATTTCCTCATTTTTGGGCTGCAAGCCTCCCCTGAAGAAGCAAGACCCAAGTGCCTCTCTATAAACTTTTTTATTTTTTTTATTTCCGTTTTCGGTTTTCTGATTATTAAAGAAAAAACGAACAATCGGCTAACAAAACATCTGGCAATTCCAAAGCGAGTACTAAGCAAAATACAATTTGCAAGCACGTCTCCTTGTTAGGGCGTTGTGAACTTGTGTGCAACGTACGTCAACCGTTAAAACTATATTTGTGCTTTACCACCCACTTCCGCGGTTAAACAGTTAGCAGGAATTCGACATGCGCCCCCATGAAGGCGGCGCCCTAGGCGGCCGCCTTGCTCTCCTTACCCTTCTTACGGCCCTGCATTCACGTACGTGATCTGGGTTCGGTTTAAAGGGCAATTACATCCATTTTGACATGCACGTGTTACTTTTGGACCACTTAAACAATAACTAAACACAAGAATTGCGGTAAGAATACGTTACGTACGTCCGATACAACAATATAATTACTGCAACACCAAAACACGAGACGGGGCCGCCATTGTTTTGCTGGAACGCGCAGAAATTAATGCCGACAGATGGTAGCCATCGATTTCGACACGCAGCCGAATGAGATAGCTCTATTGAGTGTGAGAGCTCAAGCGTCCGACGGCCTTACCTGGCCGACAGTTGTAGTGGCCAGCTAAGGCCGTCGGACGCTTGAGCTCTCACACTCAATAGATCTATCTCATTCGGCTGCGTGTCGAAATCGATGGCTACCATCTGTCGGCATTAATTTCTGCGCGTTCCAGCAAAACAATGGCGGCCTCCGTGTCGTGTTTTGGTGTTGCAGTAATTATATTGTTGTATCGGACGTACGTAACGTATTCTTACCGCAATTCTTGTGTTTAGTTATTGTTTAAATGGTCCAAAAGTATCACGTGCATGTCAAAATGGATGTAATTGCCCTTTAACATTAATGCAATGCATTTATTCTCATTTGTTCGGAAAGCTAATTTTATTCGTTTATTTAGTTTGCTTTATGTGTGAAGCTTTTAATTAATTTTGGTGCAGAAAAATCACGACTTAAGGGGGCGCTGTCACCGATTGAAAGTCTGGAAAATCTGCAACAGATAGCGCTATCTAGTAGTATGTAGCACTTGCGTGCATCAAGTGTAGGGCAAGGAAGCCATTTATGGGGCAGCGGTCAATATGTAGCCTGTTGTTGTTAGGTATGCACCAATACAAAATTTGCCGAATACCGAATATACAACCGAATACTTAATTTGCCGAATACCGAATACACAACCGGATAGTTGAACAGCCTTAAACAGCCAAATACCGAATACCGAATATTCGGCATCAACCAATTTACATATTCGGCCGAATACCGAATTATTCGATCCTATGCCAAATAATGGCCGAATAGGCCGAATACCGAATTATTCGGCCGAATACGTGACCGAATGCTCGGGCGAATACGTGTGAATCAAACATATTTGATTATTTTCCCATCTTTGTGAATGTCATAAGACAACTTGTCACAAACCAAAAACTAAATGCTTAGCTGAACGTTCTTACGGTAACACAATTCCATAAGTATATACTAAAAAAATATTCGGCCGAATATCATTAAATCTTCTATTCGGCCGAATACCGAATATTGTTATTCGGCCAAAATCAATATTCGGCCGATAGCCAAATACTTGAATTTTTGGCCGAATACATCCCTAGTTGTTGTCACTAATGTTCGCAAATAATCAAATCAAATGAAATACAGTGCTTGATTTTGGCAATGAAAGACATATGAAAGAAATATGCTCAGTCTAAAAGTGAAATTCTAAAAGATGGGTGTTTTGCACGCATGGAATTTTCGGCTTACCCTTTTTCTTGATGGCTTTCAACCCCAGCGCTAAAATTAGTGTCATTTTGTTTTCCATTGCAGGTTTCAGCTGTTTACGATTATTTCTGTTCGTCTACACTTCCTCAAGTTAGATTCAGTCCTGCGTTTGTAGGCATCCGGTTTAAATTTTAGTAGACTATTTATTCCTCCTGTGAGGAGATCTGTTTCACTTTTCTTGGTAGACTATCTAAGGAGTTAAAATAAAAAAACCAAAGCAAAACAAAAGCAATGGAAAAAAATATTTGTCGAAAGGTAGAACGAAACGTCATTTGACAGGGTACCAAGAACTGTTTTTCCTGTCGAGATATTTCCGTTGCAAAATAAAGTTAATGACACTTCAATATTTTTTTTTAAATTAGCATTTTACTTCTGAGAAAGCAAGTGACAAATTTTAGGCCTAAACCCTTGTTATATTTTTAAGTTTGGGGGAGAGGTATAGGGCAAGGCGTTGTCAATGGCTCTTTCGGCGGTCAAGATTTCTAAAAAAAAAAAACGCCTTGTAAATGTTTACAGGTGTGATTGCTATACCCTTCATTGCAATTTTTTTTCCACGACAAAAGTAAATTTGGTGGCTGTCAGTTTTTAGGCTTATTTATCTTTCTACATGTTACGAGTACAGATTTTACTAAAAAAATATTGTTAACTAAAAGAGTTATTTTAGGCTATTTTAGCTGTTTTCGCCAAATCACTAGTTTTATCCAAATTGCAAACTACAAGCAGCTACTACAAGGTCCAACTGATCTCCGTATAGCGTACGGCAAATGCGGTTATCGCTTACCAATACTCACAGCATTAACAAAGAGCTCGAGGTACTGCTGTAGTTGGTTTGAGCTTTATCCTAAAGTGGATGAGGGCGGTAAAAGAACCAGAGTCCGAATCATGTCACTTGGCTGAAGTTAAACTTCAGCCAAGTGGAGCGATTCGGATTGCATGACTGCCTGGCTGTGCACATGTTTCAAATATCATTGCATCCGTATCAAAGCATTGCATCTTTTTCACGAGCGTACCCCACATTGGCTCCTAGTCTACATAATTAAACCGGTAAGTGTTGTCCTTCTGGCTGACTGGCTGTGCTCGTGTTTCAAATATCATTGCATGTGATTGTCTATTGTAAATTGTACATTGTATAGTATAACCTATATTTAATTTTAATTTAATTTCATGTAACGGGTCCCAAATTATTATTAATATCATGTAATATTTTTGTTAATATCATATTAACATCGTCTTAATAAATTCTTGTTAAAATGATTAATGATGGAAATAAAGGCCTTGGCATGGTTTTGTTTATCGACTAATTTTTTTCTCCCTAAAGAAGACCCTCAAGTTACCTGTTTGATTCTTTGCCAAAAGCAGGTCGTGCACTTTCTCTCTGCCAACTTTTAAAGCAGGTGTCACGGAAAACTCTATTCGGCTTTAAAGTTTTTTATTTTTTTATTATTTTTTATTGCGCTGTTGAAGTCTTTAAAGATTCTTGGACCGTTTCTCCCCTCCCTCCAATTAGGCTCCTCCTAAAACGGATATTTTGAGAAGTCTTGTTAAAAGTTACAGCGTGTTTGGGAGAGAGTTGGAGAAAATCAAAGGAAACCTCCCGACGGATGGGATATATTGGATGCCTTCTTTCCCAGCCAAAACTAATAAAGAGGTGTTTTGTTGCGGATAGCCAATAACGGGTTTATTGCTTCCAATGAGAGCAGGCAGTGAAGACTAAAGCTGGTTCTAAATATTAATAATCTTTGGCCGGTTTGCAACTTAATGTTTAAGCCGTTCAGAGGAAGTTCATGGACCTGTTTGGGACTTGGGATATGAATTGTTTTATTAAAGGGCGAAGTGCAGGATGTTGACCATAAAAAGTTAAGATTTTGTTGTTGGTTTAAAGAAAACTGAAAATTCAATGGTGGTGTATTGTTGAATTTGTTGATCAGAAAGATGTGAAGCGTGTGCTTTTAGGTGTCAAGTGCTTTAATTGTACGTTAATTTCTGATTTCTGATTTTTGTTCTGATGAATTTCCATGATGTGTCGATCTGATTAATGTTGTGTGATTTTCTGATTAATTTCCTTGATGTGTCCGATTAATGATGTGTGACATATGCTTGATTTCCATGATATGCCTGATTAATGTTGTGTGATTTTCTGATTAATTTCCATGAAATGTCTGATTAATGAAGTGTGATTACGGTTAATTTCCACGATGTGTCTGATTAATGTTGTGTGCTTTTCTGATTAATTTCCATGAAATGTCTGATTAATGATGTGTGACTTCTGCTTATTCCCTTGATGTGTCAGATTAATGTTGTGTGACTCTGATTAATTTCCATGAAATCTGATAAGTGATGTGTGACTTACGGTTAATTTCCTTGATGTGTCTGAATGTTGTTTGATTTTCTGACTCATTTCCCTGAAATGTCTGGTTAATGATGTTCGGTTTTCTGATTAATTTTTCTGAATTGACTGATTAATGATGTGTGATTAAAATTTTGATATCAGAGATTCAAAATACCGAAACTATGTGACCAATTTTTGATTTACGAATTTGAATTCACAAACACGGCGTATAATGGATGTGGAAATTTTTGAATGAATCTGACAATAGGTTCAGAAATTATCGTGGATACAATTACACAAATACCAAGATATAAAAAAAAAAAGGGATCTCTCACCTGGATCCAAAATCCTAATCTGAGTGTGGAAAAGTGGGTCGGAATTTGTGAAACTTTCGGAAAACAACTTAAAAAAATTAAGTTTCGTTTGGTGTTAGCTACAGTGCTTCGTGTAAAACTTTTACGTGCGGCAACATACGTTTTTCAAATGTTTTCTGAAAACGTAGCACCCACTTAGAAAAGCGGTGTATTTTTAGTTATTGGGTACGTTTTACCGGGCACACTGTTACAGTGTTAATTGCAAGCCTCACATATTGATTTCACTTAAAAAAAAATCGTATTGGTCATTGTGCATGTTCGTTCAGCTTACCGACGATTATTTTTGCGTGTTCTTAATTATAATAATTAATAAATTAAACATGAAAGCCAATTTTAGCGATTTTACGCTGCATTATATTTGACTTGCCATCGACATTAGGTCAGTTTCTGTTTAGGTCATCTAATTGTCGCACTTAGTCTTCAATTTAAGCCCAGAGTAATAAACTACACATTTCCTTTACATTTCGCGAACAAAAGAAAAAATAATGTTTTCAGTTAGCTTCCGTGCGATTGTAGTCAGCCACTGTTCTTAGACTGTTCTAAACTTCACTGAAAGCTGAGCTCTTTTGAGTTTTATCCGCTAGAGGCTGAGTGTGTAAAAAAGGGTGTCCTCTAAACAAGGTATGCCTATTCATAACTCTTAATACAACACAATGGTCATCGTGGCGCTAGGTTGCAGGAGGTTTGTGGATCGGGTCAAACCCCTGGAGAGAAGATCTTGGCAAATTCCCCACCAGGAATGCCGGCCAGGGTAGTGTGAGAAGCTACCATGCTCCTTCAGCGGCTATGGGAACTATTCTGGCAAATTCTGGACGATCTTTCGGCCCCTATGATGATCGGAGGCTGCCCGTATCAAATCCCTGGGTTGCCTCCTCCCTTTACCAGATATTTCTTCTTCACCCAAAGTCTGGTAATGTTCAAAATCGATCCGGTTCAGCCACATGAGCATTAGATTGCTTCGGCTGACTTAAGGCTCAAAGAAATTAATTTTTAAAAAACTAAAAGAAAATTCTAAAAAAAATACTTTAGTAAGTGTAATTCCCACTGGTGCATTTGGGTAAAGATACGTTTTATGCACGAAAGAATGCCATTCTACAACTGACAAAAAAATTTTAAAAAAACTAAGGGGTTTATCATTGACGTCAAAAATGAAATACATTTTATTGTGATAGAAAACAACGGAATAAATAGAAGCGAATTCTTCTTGCGAAGAAAAGAAAATAGTCTTACTGTAGATAAACAAGGTGGAAAAAAATTTGTAATTTCCCTTAAGCTTATTTCCCTTCGTCGAGGTTAACGATGTGAAAATGAGTCATAATAGCCAAATAATAACTATTAATCAATGAAGTAGCCAACGTTGAATTATACAAATGTATAACGTTCCGGTATTTAATTTGTGTTAAACGTTGAAACGATTGCTGAAATGATTAATTTAGAGAGGCTACGTATTTTTAATGACGAGACTTCTCGAGACTTTACCATGTGATCTTCATGTCGCCACAGTTTCGTCTCGATAAATTTGCTTCCGTCTCGGTTTCGTTTCGATAGATCTACTTCCATCCCAGTCTCGTCGTGATAAATGCGCTTTCGTATCACTCGGCTTGATAAATTCGCTTTCGTCTCGGTCTCGTCTCGTAGAATTTGCTTCCGTCTCTGCCTCGTCCTGATAAATTCGCTTCCGTTTTGGTCTCTGCTCGATGATTTCACTTTCGTATATCGGTCTCTTCTCGATAAATTCGCCTTCGTCTTGGTCTCATCTTGTTAAACTTCCTTCTGTCTCGGCATCATCTCGTTAAATTCGTTTAGATATTGGTCTCGTCTAGATAAATTCGCTTCCGTCTTGGTCTCCTCTTAATAAATGTTCTTTTGTCTCAGTGTTGTCTCGATAAATTCGTTTCTGTTGCAGTCTATTCACGATAAATTTGCTTCCGTCTTAGGTCTCGTCTCGATAAATTCGTTTCCGTCTCGGTCTCGTCTCGAATTCGCTTTCGTCTCTGCCGCATCTTGATAAACTTGCTTCCGTCTCGGCCTCATCACGGTAAATTCGCTTTGGTGTTGTTTCGATAAATTCGCTTCCGTCTCAGTCTCGTCTCGTGTCGAATTATCAAAACGAGACTAGAACGAGACGAAACTTGTCTCGAACTTTCGTATGGTTCCGAACATAGTAAACTGATAATTTAAGTTTTTGGTGATGTGCAAAAATATTCAGTATAATGTATTATAGTAATGTTAACAGCAAAATGCGCTGTTAAGTAAGCCATGACAATTGACATGTTTTCAACAAAATATGATTATAATGTTTAAAGTCACTCAGTAGCATTAAATTGGCGAAAATTGATTGGAACTGGATTGAGTGCAATCAGATATCCACTTAAACGTTGACTTTTATGTATTTTTTTTTTATCTAATACTCAAAAGTGAAAGAAAAACTTGAATAACTAGCCGTAGAAGGGTCGATGGCCAAATAAAGTATGTTCCTTTCAGTAATCACTTTGACCTGAAGAGTAACCAAGCACGTGCGACAGATTACCTTACGGCCAATCAGGTTGCTTTTTGTGCCAATAACTGAACCTGCTTGGTTGTTCAAGTAGGAAGACGACTTACTCTCATCCCTATCGCAAATATTCAACCTAAAGGAGACATAAAAAATGCTGAAATACCGAAACAGTTGGCATTACATTGTTTGCTCTTAACTCGCTTCATGGAAAACAGGTTCCCAGCTGAAATCTCTGCATTTATTTTTAGCTCATTATCTGTGACTATACTGTGTTCCACATTATGTTTTCAGAAAACTGATTGGATGATGACTCGTTTATTTGCGCCAAGAGCGCAAATACATGTTGATATCACACTTGTAGACTCAACATAGTTACGGTTAGAGTTTACGAATGGGTTGTTTACGGATTTTTTGCACTCGTAGTGGAAGAAAACGTGGCGTCGTACAGTCAGTTTTCTGAAAACATAATATGGAACAAAGTATAGCTGAAGCCCTTGTTGAGTATACACGGTTAGCAACACTGGTTAGGTGTGGTAGCTCTTGTGTAACGCCACGTTCGACCGAATTACGTTTTGTCAAATTGTTGCGCGCATTGGCTGACAAACGCTGATTTTCGTTCGCTTTGCTCACTCAATCAGCACGTCCTGTTTCTCAACCCCCCCCCTCCCCAATTGTTGGAAATAAATAAGGCTCAAGGCGGCCTCGAAGCTGCTCCTTCGAGAAGCTTATAAACGGGACAGAAAGCCAATTGGGCTCGATAAGTGTTAAATAAATACGGATGCAAACCTATTTACGTTGCGTTTTGGACTTAAATGTCAGACTGCGTGAGTGGGGAATCGAACCCACGACCTTCGAAACCAAAGGCCGGAGTCCTACCACTCAGCCATTTCGAGAAGCTTGCTGCCCTGAAAAGCTTTCCCCGCAATGCTTTACCTCCTACCACATGCACGGTGCCATTGCTGCTGCTGAGTTGAGAGTACAGTTTACAGAAAAAGATTTACTAAAGTCGAACCTCAATCATTAAAAACGTACGATGTGCATGCGTGTTGGTACCTCTACTCCTCCGAATCTAAGACATCTACAAAGATGAGAGTAGCGCTTAGATGATTTAAAAATTATGTCTCGAGCTGGCATATTTTTATCGATCTTAACTTGATTTGTCGACCCTCAAATACGAGAAAGACTGCTCTGAAAACTGCTTCAGGATGTCACAGTTCGTTCAGGCAAACTCATCTGAAAAAAACTTGGTTAAAACATTTTTTTTTTAAACCTAAAATGACGACATATTCTGCATCAGATAGATCTCAAAATTGTTTGGCTCCAACGGGTGGACGCACGGAAGAAGCAGACCTGTAGATCTTACAAACTGCTTCAGGTTGTCGAACATTCACGTTCCTGAGCACTGGCTGAGCAAAGCGAGCGATTTCAGCGTATTGTATACCTTTTCAACGTCAAACTCTCTTTTTAATGTACGTGAACGGATAGGCTATTCGAAGGAATGCGATGGACGAATTGTGAACAGTTTGCGTCCTAATGAACAGTTCACCGATTTTATGTTGTGAAGCAAGGATTCACCCCAGCAGAGTGAACGAAGCGAACGATATGACTAGTTATTTTGTATCACGTCGATAGTTGATAAGGGTTCAAGAGTTTCAGTATATCTTGAACTTCCGTGCGGTTTGAATGATAATCACACAATTTGAGTATTGGTAAATATCTGTATCTGTTTGAATAGCCAACGCCAATATTTGTAGTATGGACATATTGAATGTGAAAAACACTCCCCTTGAACTTATTTGATAACTTTGAACGGAGACGAGGTGAAGACAGCACACGGTTTCTGCTTCCGGCATTAAAGCGGCACTATCGCCGATGGAAAATCGTATGAAAATACCGTGGCACCATCTAAGGGCAGTGATATAGAGCAGCGTCAAGTGACGTTATATTGCTACAAGAGAGATACTTGCAAGGGGCACTAGATTGAAATGGTGGGTTAAACAACGGCACTTCTAGTCAAGCCAGTGCTTTGAGAGTGGTTTTCGTAGGCTTAAAAAACCGTTGTTTTCTCCAATCCCTTATGCTGCTTAGGTTGTAATTGGAAACAAATCGACAAAAATCGCGCGTTTTAGGCCTAAGAAATCCAGTCTAATATCATTGGTTTCAGTAAGACGCTCTTCTTTTCCCCCACCAGTGCACCTTGCAGCTAACTCAGAAACTGGCGCCACCATAGAGTTATATACAATAATACTACGCCGTGTCACTGCTCTTTTGTTAACCTTTACAGCTTGCTCCCAGGTGCACGAGGACGTACCAAATCTTCACCCAGTAATTAAGGAGTTCGTGGCTTGTTTGTTTTGTTAAAAAGAAATGCCGTTGTGCTAGATGTTGCCAGATTCTGAAGATTTTCAATCAGTGATAGTGCCACTGTAAACTAGTTGTCGATCAGCATCGTCCTAACGAGTAACGAGCATTAAATTGCAGTTGGAGGTTACAATGTTTGAATTAATAGCATAAACTAGGTGAGGAGTTGCCAGTTTTATCTTTATGCTGATGACCATATTTCAAACCTAATAATCTAGTATTATAGATTATCAAACCGGTATCATGTAGCGGTTTGATATCGGATTGGTATCGGTGTCAGATCAATATCATCCGTGTCCTGAACGGTACCAGACCTAAAGTTGGGTGATTTAACAATATTTCGGTATTGTGCGGTATTCATTTCTACCGGTATTTGTACGTCAGCTTTACTTAACAACCTTACATTGTCTAACGATAATGTTGCATGTAATTGCTTCCAGAAAACTGACGCGCTGCTTTGAAAATGTATGCTTTCAAAATTATATTGTAGTGTATTTTCATTTGAACAGTGTAGGAAAAAAAACCGATCCAAGTATTCTGCCTATTTCGTAGCGTCACTCATTCTCACCCAAAAACGAACCCTTTGTAACTTGAGTGCGTATAGGCCTATTATACCTTCCTTTCCTGTTGCAGCAGCAGCAACATTGGTAAACTCGGTCGACTGATGCACCAAAATTGAGGACGCGTTTACGAAACGACTCGCTGCTAGAATTTAATCGCCATGGTAACAACGCTATCTGCATTAGCTAAATCAGACGTCATGCGAGTAAATGCTTGCAGTCTTATAATCCGTGACAAAACGATAAAACAATTCTTCCTGACGAAACTTTTTTTCCATCTCGTCAGAGCTATGTTGGAATTTCGGTTGATTTAGAGCTTCTGCGAGATGCAAAGACCAGTTGTTACGCAAATGCGGCCTTATGTCATGGTTACCCCTTGGTGTGACGCGGGAAAATAGTTGTAACAAACTTCGTATTGTAGAAAACTCCAAAAAAATAAAAAAAGGATAACGTTTTGTTCTCAACTCTTCAACTTAACTTTAGGGTCGCAGTACTACGATATACCTCGATATATTTATCGAAATTGTTAATATTCGGCCATCCTTAATTAGGGATCGACCGATACAGAAAAATACCGATTCGATCCGATGCAGATTTTTTCCCCACATGCCGATTCGATACAGATACAGATACCGATCCACCGATACAGATACACCGATACCGATTTAAAAAAAAAAGTCAGAAAGGTCAGAAAGTCAAACTCATATTTCATCATTATTAAACTGGTGCGCAAGAAAAGTAAATTTTCTAATTTTTTTTACCATCCGTCCGCGTACCTTCGACTGTAAAAAATAACCCCAACATACACTGGAGATAGGCCTAATCCCAAAAAGCCACCCTGAATCTGGCAATGCACGTGCGTTGAATTCACTAAGCTGCTGTGCAGATGACGTCATGAGATACAAACGATGCTATGGAGGAAACGTCGTATCGGCTAAAATATCGGTAAATAAAAAACCGATACAGATCCGATACACCGATACCGATATTAATATCGGTCTATCCCTTTCCTTAATCAGATCGTATCGTCCAAAAATGGTAGTATTGGGTCGACTTCTCCTCTAGAGCAGACTGGAAAAGGGCGGTGAATGGAGAGGTTGGTGTAAGAAAGCCACGGCAATCTGGTGTCGTGGAGTGGCATGCCTCTAGCCCACAGCCGTCATAACATAGCATGCATAAACAGGTTTAGAACAGTTAAGTGTTGGGAGGGAATGATGGAAGTGTCACAGTTGGAGCAACAAATGATGGCTTCTTGCAACTTTCTCTCTTTCAAATGAGCAATAGAAATAGGTGTGGAGACGATTTTAGCCGCGGGAATGAACCATCAAGGTTGCTTTTACCGTTAAGAAAAAATGTCTTTTGACTGTTTGCGAAATAAGAGGACTGTGCTGCATTCTTCAGCGTTATTGTTCTAATTTGTCCACTTCCCTCACATTAAGTATTAAGGCTCGTTCACACTAAACGCTCCCGTCTGCAATTTCTCTGCCGTAATTTAAGTAGGGCAAATGGACATTCGTATAGCTGTAATATCGGACTCAGTCGGATCTAGGATCCGATTTCTCACGAATCGACTGAGCATAGTCGATCCACAAGAGGAAAGAGTTGAGCCTGCAGGTGAAGGAATTGCAGCAAGAATGCTGATCCCACATCCGGTACCCGTGTGTCGATGCAGCGCTGTTGTAGTGTGGAGGTGGGATTGTGCAAATAAAAGGGATGGGCGTGAATCCGAAGAATGTAATTTTTAAGTGCGACCAGAACATGATTGGAAGACATCAGACTGCAAACCTGTCTGGGTGGTCGAGCGTAGTGTGAATGTGGCTTGGGCAAGTCAGGTGATGATTGCCGTGTTCGGTATCTGGGCCCGTACTTATAACCAAGGGCAAAACCACGGTGTCACAAAGAGAAAACTCGACACCATAACTTTCAAACTCCTTTCACACTGGACCCGAGTATCACGGCCAGGATCCTGGCTTTCGGTTAATTTGTCTATTACCATAAAATTAACCTGTGTAAATGTTGCACTACCGGTGTTAGCCTCCCGTACCTCTTTCTTTACGCCGTTGTTGTATGTCAGCACTCGAAGCATCAAAACGTTCCAGAGCTTGAAACACGGTATCCATCCCCTAGCTCACTATGGAATAGTCGGGGCTGGGTCGGAGCCAGATCGAGGTTTGAATTGAGCTATTCCCCAGTGCGAAAGGGGGTTTAAAGTTTTATATTACAATAACGAGCATTTTTAAAGGCCAACTGCTTAGCATGACCGGATGTATTGGGTTCGGGAAGGACTGGGCCCCGGAAATGTGCTCGTGCTCGTGCCGATTGTTGCATGTTAAAGGTCGTAGGAATTAATTAGCAGAATTTTCCATTTCCATCTTTAGATTATTTTAGTCGTTAAAATGAACGTTAATTCGTGCATTTCCCATTCTTTTTTTTTTCATTCCTAAATACAGACTGAACTATATGGAAGGCCATTGCATGCGCCGTTTTAATTCCACAGTATAAGAAAGGATTTTAAACTTTTGATATCACTCCTGCCGTCAAGATGGTTATGTGTTAACTATTATTCATAGCTCTTTCTCCAAAAGACAAACACCGATCGTGAAACCCAAAACTATAACGTATAAAAAATAAGTTATTTTAATTACCGTTGGACCCAAATAATCACCTATCAACGCCACCCAGTGCCAAGAAATGCTACCAAAAGCAAAATAAAAAATTATGTAAAATAATCTATGCGGCAGTTTGCACGGTTACAATCACTTGACCTGTAAGAGAAAAAAAAAGCATGTACAAGTTGTTGTTGAGTTGAATTTATTTCAGTATAGTTTACAAGAAAATAATTGGCAAAAAAACGAACCTGAAACCAAAAGCGCTGCAGATGCCCGCGTTTGGGTAAGGTTCGCACAAAAAAAAACAAGCGGCTACAGCGACTGCCTAGTCGCACCGGTCTTCTGTACAGTTCCTCCACTTCCAATGTTAAGGCGCACACCTCTATCATGCACTACAAGTGCTGTTATTATTTTAATTTAATTACGTCGAAGCAATCTATTAAACAATGGACGTTGTAAACAATGGACGTTGTCAACAATGGTCGTCAATATCTGGTACTGTTGCGAAGTCGAAAAAAAGCGACGGACGGACGGACAAAGTCGTTGCAATAGTCTTCTCGCCGGTTACGGCGTACAGAAGACTAAAAACGAAACGTTTCTTAAAAAATCTGAATAAAAGCAGTATTTCTAAGCAGGCTTCGCCGTTTAGAAAAAAAATCATTCGAGCTCGTATCCCCATACTCACAGCCCTGAAGGTACATGAATAAAAACTTATTACAGTTCACTCGAACGCAACGAACTATAATTTGTGTTCATTTTGTGTATGCATTTTTATCTTTCAATTTTGTAGCGTTTTGCTGTTTATGGCGTCTATTTTGTGTGTGTTTGTGGGTTTACGTTTTGCGAATTGGAGTTCAAATTATAGTTCGTTGCGTTCGAGTGAACGCTAATCCGTTTTTATTCGTGTACCTTTAGGGCTATGAGTATGGGGGATACGAGCTCTAATGTGTTTTTTTTTCGCTTCCATTTTATATGTGTCCACTGTCCACCGATTTTTGTTTTCGAAAAAACGGAACATTAGAAATTGATACTTAAGTTTAGGTTCCACCGAAGGTTTGGCCCATGATTATTATTTGGTGGCAACACATTAGCGTATTTCTGGATTTAGCATGCGTCATCTCGATGAGTAGTTGATTCTGGATTGTTTCAGTATCGTGGCAACAATCGCGGAAACAATTCAACTAGCTTCCCGAAGCCCGCATTGAAAAAGTAAATAAGTCACTCAGTCATGTCGGCCGCCCAATTTTGCACCGTATACGGTTTAAAACTTGAAGATTTAAGGAACAATCAAGACCATTTAATTTTAGTTCTTCACAACGAGCTAGCTAACTCAAACAACGACAGTGTTAGTTTCCCGGCACCCAACCATCGTTGCATCTTGTTCGAGTGAGCTATAATCCGATATTGTGCGCCTCGCCTATTGTTACCCTATTGTTACATGTTGCAGCATTGTAACATTTTGACATTGTTAGCCGCTCCGCCGCCGCCTCCGCCTCCTCTTCCTCCTCCTGTCCTATTTTTTGAAATTCTCGTGCGCAAACGAACTCTAATAAGCAAGGCCGTGCTAGTGTGAAAAAGATGGTTTCCAAAGTCAAACAAATTATGACTAAGAACAAATTAATCAGAAAAAAGTAGAAAAAAATTGCACGAGTACTAGAAAACAATGCAATCTAACAAGAAAAGTTGTATTAACTCGTAATGTTAAACAGCAATGCTAAGCTCATAGAGTTTTGATGTAATAATTACAAGTGTTAATCGTGTGAACTGTGTTAAAAAGGAGTCGACAGGTCTATTCTGGTAGCTTTGGCCTCTATACCAGTAATTAATTGATTGTTATCAAGGTTTACGCAATCTTCGTAATTTTCTGTGGTTTGAATGTTAACGGTGCTGTGGTGCGGCAAAGAACCTTTTTCCAAAAGTTGTTTCTGCTCCTTTAGGAAACAGGAATTTAAATGCTGGCTTCGTGTTATTAATCATGCAAAGAATCCACGAAGTGTTGTTGCTGGGCGGACATGAAGACAGTAGCGCGATTTATTTCGGATTCATGCTCACCCTCTTAACCCGCTCATGATAATGAGGACGCCATTTTGTAACTCATGTTTTAACGTTTTATTTATTTTTTTTGGCGCAGAAGTCAAGTGGCGTTTTGCTTTTCGCTGGGAACAACTAAACAAAGCGATTGCTTCGTTACGTCTTAAAATATAACCTAACCTACAGATCACCGTTATCATGAAACAACAAAGTGTAACAACGAAAAATACTAAAAATCGTTGTTTCTTCAGTTCTTCTTTTCCTAGTAACTCGTTAAATAAAACTGAATAATACAAAAACCCCATTAAGGGTAAAGGAGTCCATCAAGTTTTCGCATAGAAAGTTTGTCGCCGTCTTGATGGTGTTCGTTGTCGTTTCCATCTTCCGCATGACATTGCACGTCAATTGGGCGATAGGTCTGTCCTCCTGTCCGGTGTTTTTCAATTTTTGCAGGAGGTACAGATGTATGACAAGATTTAGATTAGGGGTTTGAGTAATATCTGTGTAATGTGTGGTGCAGTGGCAACCCGGACAACTGCACTGTGACTGAGGTTGGCACTAATGACCAAGTGTCAGTTAAGATTGAGTGATCAAGGTTGGGACGGGAAACTTGGTGGTAGCCATTTTGGCTCTGATATCACTACTTTCCATGGCGAAAACTTGATGGACTCCTTTACCCTTATGGGGTTTTTGTATGATATCACCCCTTTTGTTTTGTAGTTTTGCTTCAAAACAGGAAGCAGGAAGCACTTGCAAGAATGAAAAGGGTTAAGAGGTGTGATGTGCACGAAAATTGAGTGTTAACAAATAAGTATCATTATGTTGCATGTAAGCAACGTACCTCATTTGCCTACGATATTTATTATAACTCAGTGTTGGTATTTGTAGTCCATGTGTATCTGTGAATGCTTCATTTTCGCTCAGGACTGAAAAAACAAAATGGGGAGAACTCAAATGGTGTGGAGTCGAGGATACTTTTGTTTTTGTTTTGGCTATAGTATGAGTAAGTTGTATTTTTATTTTTTTCGTTTTGAACTGCCATCAAGCTTATGAGGTGCAGACAGTGAGGCATTACCACTGGCCAACATTTGCGCTTGTTTATTGTCGACGCAGGGATTGCACTTTTGTAGTTTAGTTTTCTTTGTATTGGCATCAGTTTTCTTACATTAGGCCGCTAAAAGTTAAATTTTTTAATTTTCCTTAAAATTTAAATTAGTGGTTCTCGGGAGCGACGCATGGTTTTTTTTTTCCCAACGCATGAAACGTTTTTTTTATGACATTGCCTATAAAAAAATTTAAAAATTCTGATCATGCATCGGCACTTTCATCAAATATTTTCTGGAGCCGATGACCATATCAACCCATTGCCGCATACACATGATCGCCCGGAAACAAATGTAAGGTCGTTCGGAGGCATATCACAACTAAAAACTTGGATATCAGGATTGACTTTTATAAAATGTGCAACTTTTGCACGCTCATCCTGGAATTTAAACGCAGATATTGTACTCCGCAACAAAATGTAAGATACTGATTTTTGTTTTGTGTGGTAAAAAAAAAAAGGCATCTGAAAAATCACCAATAAAACGTAAAAAATAAACACCGCCGGCTTGCGTCAATTTTTTTTCAGTACTACTCCCGAGAACCACTTAATTAATTTTTAGCGGCCTTGTTAAACCATGCGCAATGGCTGTTTGCCGTTACGTCACCATGAGTTCGCCAATGACGAACGAGAACAACGGCTGTTTGGTCGTCTGATTGGACTAGCCCAGTCACGTGATATGCACGTCACAGCAAAAAGCCATGGCGTGTGGTATAATGATGCTAAATTATTTTATCAGTAGTGTATGAAGAGTTTCGTTAGGAAGGTGGAGTGTTGGACAGTGTTAAGACTGTGCCAGCATGTTATGAATTACATCTCCCAAATTGATTCATTTTTTAACTACACGTTATAAGAAATTTTAAAAAGCCATGATTTTCATGTGATGATAGCTTGTCCGTTTATGGACCTATGAAGGCTATGATACGGGTTCAATTGTAGGCAACGGTCCAATTTTTATTTTAATGTACTGACTGCAAATAAAATGCTGAGAAAAACGCTATATTATGCTACGTTGAAACAGTTTATCACTACTTGGTCTTCATGTCCTACATCGACTTTATTCCTGATTTATTATTAACTCTTTTTATTCACGTAATAAACTGAACTCCTGAGTTGTTGGCTAATACTGCTATAGGTTGCATTGGTAGGGGTTGCAGGATTAAATATTTCACTTTTCTGACAAGAGAAGACAGCACCAGGTCTCTGTAGCGTTCGTTCATAATTACGTTGTTTAAATGTAGCGTCATGGATTGTTTTGCACACCGCAGTTTACTTTGGAAACCTGGGTTTGTAACAGTAACTGTGTACCCCCTCCCCCTCCCCTGTGAGCTGATATGCCGATTTAATTGGAAATTAAGAAAAATGCTGTATAGTTGATATCTCTCGCATTCAATAAATGTAACCACTACAAATAAAGGTACACTAAATTTTACATTAATAATTTTACACTAATAAAATTTTACACTTTTTACGATAAAATGTACACTAAATTTACAATAATTTACACTATTTTACACTAAATTTACACTAAAATTTGCACTTTTAGGCCATGCAAAAAAAATTGTTTGGTTTACGGGCGAGGTTGCAAACTAAAGCACCAGGCAACCAGGCATTTTATTTTATTTTTTATTTAGCTGACCACAGTTCTTTGACGTGTACCTAACTGAAGACCGAAAGAGTTTGCTGTCAGCCTAAAAAAAGTATAATATTCTGCTAATATGTTATTTATGTCATCTAGCATTAAAAATATTTTAGTTTTTCCCAAATAACTTCTTAGTGGTTTGAGCTGAAGGCTTGAAATTAGCACCATTGAAAAGCTCGTTTCGAGCCGGTTAAAATGGTATACTGGAATGTCAAAAACAGTCAAAATTTGGCGAAAATATGATTTTTAGCGGGTGGACCAAGATTGAAATAAAAAAATTTGACCTGCGATAATTTAAGGCATCCGCACGAGCCTGTACAGCAAACTATTAACTTTGCATGGCCTTACACTAAAATTTTACACTAATAATACTGCATAATAATTTTACACTAAATTATGTATTTTGGAGAGCAATTCTGTCATCAACTACGTGCCCTGAAAAGCCGTGGGCCTCCGACTCTGCAAGTTTATTAGCAAACATGGCAGCTATACAAGAATCATACATTGTGTGTTTTTAGGGCTTTCCAAATGACACTTCAAAGCCAGGCAGTAATGAGTATAGCTGTAAATGTTGTAGCTGTAAAAGCCACAAGTGGTCGGACTGTGACAAATACTATAATTCTGACGATGGGAAGAGAATCACTGCCAATAAAAGCTGCAATACTGAGTGACGGGGGAATGGAGAATCTCCCACCTTTGATTACAGCTTTTGCATAGAACGCTTGGTAGGCGGTTCCTTCCTTCCCGTTTCCCAGTCTGAAGGTTGAATTGTTGGTCGCGTGCGTGTGGGCATAAATAACACCTTATTGCGTGCACGGATTCCGGAAGGCTTATGATGCAAAGCTGTATTGCTAGCTGCGCGCTGAATATTACAGATACGACGAGAATGGAACTGCAGTAAGAGGACAAATAAACAAACAAACAAACACCCGTCGCAGCCTCTGGGGACTGCAGTAAGGTGTGTTCATTGCGTCCGGGGCACTGTGACGGGTGTTTATTTGTTGCAGAAATAACGTGCCATCAGGGACGACGCTGAGGGGGTGCGCTCGCCCCCTAAATTTTTGGCCGCCTACCCTGGCGCCCCCCCCCCCCCCACCCACCCACCACCATCAGATCAAAAACAGGCGTATAAAAGAAGAAAATTCTGGTTACGTATTAAGAAAACTACCTTAGGTTCTTTCACAGCGACAGGAAGGACTTGAGGTCACATCAATAGAGCCTATAGTTTTACTGTGAGAGTTGTAACTTGTAAAATCATCTTTTTTCAGCTGGTTTTATAAATAAATAAAAAAATGTTGTACAAAACAGTTAAAAACGTTTGGCGTGAGAAAGAATGGCAAGAGTGTTATTTTTACTTTTA
>JAHWFP010003515.1:0-25106 GCA_023313725.1 Lithobius niger
TTTTCTCGTCTGGCGGATATTGCGTCACGTACGGCAAATTGAGGGTGTAGGTAAGTACTTGTAGTTAGGTTCCAAACAGTCAATTCTAGACACAATAAGAGGGTGAGCCAGACAATTAAATACGTCCGTTTTTGAACTTACTGCAGGCCTATTTTACGCATAGGTTGGCTATCAAAATAACGCTATGCAGCGCTATTTTGAAATCGTTTACAGAAGTAGAGGTGACGATACGACCGTGTGACTTTTGTACATTCACAGTCCTACGAAAGTTGTGATATCCACCCAAAATCAAAACTGGTATAAGAGAAGCCGTCAAGTTTCCAAAAAGGGTCGGCCTTTGAAAGTCGTGATGTTATTCAACCAGGAAAAAGCCGCCAAGGTTAATCCTATTAGCCAAGTTAATCGCACCGAAATCTTGAAGATTACTATACCACAAGCAGCAATGTTCTAGTTTTCATTTAACTTTCGAACTATTAGTCGGTGAAATTAACTTGGCTAATAGGATTAACCTTGGCGGCCTTTCCTTGGTTGAATGGTATCATTACTTTCAAAGGCCGACCCTTTTTGGAAACTTGGCGGCTTCTCTTATACCCTTTTTGCTTTTGGGTGGATATCATTTACAGTTGCTTCGCAATGGTTGGGACAAGTATGTACCAGCACTGACGGTGCATTTCCTTCTGCCATTCAGAACTGGTGATGAAATTCGGAGCCACAATACTCTTAAATTCATTCCAAACAATCAACCGTAGCGTGCAAATTGGAGGTTTTCCACGTCACACAAAAGTGATAAATGATGCGGTGGCCACTTTTGTTTCGTCTGCTCGAAGAGTAATTTACCAGGCGTAACCAAAGCTTCTTCTTATGGTGTGCTCTTTTGGCCAACCTATACTTAAAGTACTATAATCTTCCCTCTTTTGTTTACCATTTACAAGTTTACAAGTGCACCTTCCTATTATCTTGGCGCTGTTTGCACAGCCCAGGCAAAACGAGACCGAATTGTTAAATAAATATACACAAATTGCCGTAAATTATATAAAGGAAAGAAGAAAACAAGCCAATCAGCTAAAATGACATAGTACGATTATAGCCGGCTTTATGCATTTACGTTTCATCGGAGTGGCATGACCCGGATTCGAACTGGCAAACCGTTTCGTCACCAGATCAATGGCATAGCACCTTTATCACTACGGCCACTCCTACGGCCACGCCTGTGCCGAAGTGGCCGTAGTGATGAAGGCGTTACGTCAGTGATCTGGGAACGAATTGGGTTGACAGTTTGAATCCGGGTCATGTCACTACGATGAAACGTTAAGTGCATAAAGGTGGCTCACTGTACTACGTTATTTCTAGTGTATGATTTTCGCTGTTTGGCTTGTTTTCCTGTTTCTTTTATAGTCCGAATTTGTTGTGGTTTCGATTTAGAAAAATGTAATGAAAAGTGAATGTGCTGCATTACCGAATGTCATCAGCTGTGTAAAATCCTCCGAATGTTTAAAGAATCATCTGACGGTTAAAGGGGATCACTAAAGTCTATGCAGCATGGTTGCCTTCTGCAAATGGAACGATAGGTGATGGACAAATTTAATTATCCGATTGCGAATTTCTTGTCTTGCGGGTATAGGAAGGTCAGGGAATGTCTGTAAGTAAGTACACGTGACTTGACATCCCCTTCAATTGTGAAAGTTATATTTACACATTTTTATGCCACGTGTAATGCAGCTTATAATAATATGTGGACGCTTTTCGAGCCCAATCCACGTGATTTCAATATTACATCGATCTCGACAGTATAGTAGGCTATCCATAGACAGATAGTATCAATTTTATCTTATCACGGTAAATTGTGCTACCTCTTGATTTAGTCCGAAATGAATAACGAAAACTAGCTAAGTGGGAGAGGAAGAAAATTAGACTGAACATCTTGAACTGGGGAACTGGAGAAATTGAGGGTAAGATTAGGTCTAAGAAAAATCTTACTTTAATTGGGGAAATATTTAGGGCTTAACTTATGGCCTAACCAAAATGTGCCTACTAAAGGCCTACCCATAATTGGGCCTATTAAAGGCCTAACTAGCCAAACATCCACCTAACCAGCATACCTAGCAGGGGTCGAAGAGGACCAGCCGGGTGGCTAGCCGAAAGGTTAACTGATTTTGACTGCTAGCTCCATTGCTTAAATACGGTTTGGTCACCGCTGACAACCGCGAAATAATAAGAGTATTATGGGAAACGGAAAGTTCTAGAAGGTTCGAGAAGCAGGAACTGGAAATAAAATAACAATTCATAGATAATTAAACCTGTGACAGATTAGACACATACGATTCTTAAGATTGGCCATTGGCCCCAGCAAACATGCAAGTAAACAAGATTTGCGACAATGAATCCCCGACAGCAAACACCTAATTTCAATAAGGTAAATTTCATCTATGTCTCTCAATGTAGGCCCGTATTATGAACTGTTCTGAGGTTTTCTTTATACAGCGTTCTTGCTGGAGTTACTCTGTTTACTACCAAACAAAAAATAGCACTGACGAGACCTTGTGGAAGTAAGTAATTACGTGGAGGATCTGATTCTGCCATATTCCCAGTTTAACCTCAACCTTCCCATCGAACCTTTCGTGACACAGAATCACTAAGCAGTCCTTGGTTAGCATGACCGTCTCATGTGCCAGAGGTTCGTGCCAGAGGCAGCATGACCGTCTGTCGTGCCAGAGGTAGCATGACCGTCTTCGTGCCAGAGGTAGTATGATCGTCTGTCGTGCCAGAGGCAGCATGACCTTCTGTCGTGCCAGAGGTAGCATGACCGTCTTCGTGCCAGAGGCAGCATGACCGTCTGTCGTGCCAGAGGTAGCATGACCGTTTGTCGTGCTAGAGGTCCCGGGTTCGATTCCGGCCTCAGCCACCCCTGGCATTTTCGGGAAGAGAAGGGCACTGTGATGGCTCATGCTCGTGTCGATGGTTACATGTCGAATGTCCTAGAAATTTCCAATGGGATTTACCTAGCAAAATTTTCCCTCTCCCCTTCTGTGGCTAACGCTAGGTCCGCGTCAAAAAAACAAGTGTCCTGAGACGTCCTTAAAATATGTAAGCTTCGTTAGGATGTATATCCACTCAAAATAAGTGTTCCTACACCTACCCGCGACACATCTTTTACATTGATGTTGAAATAATCATTATCGGAGGTGTGTAGCTATGAAATCTATAAGCCCTAAATATGAAAAAATAAATAAACAAATAAATAAAAAGTAACAACGGTTTTTTCCGGACGGTCATCTCTTGTTTTTTTCAAAAAGAGCGGGAGGCCCACTTTTTTTTTTAACTTAAGGGGTTCCTGAAGTCTGTTTCGTTTCGAGGGGCGATTGAAGGATGAGTTGTCATTAGTCATACCACTTATGATGTTGACTCAGGGTTTACTTCAGTTACGAGGGCTGAATTGCGTTTCAGGATACTTTTCTAGCAACCTTGAGGCCCCATTGAGGGTGCCTTCTGAAGAGGCTGAGGACAGACAGTGCACATTGTGATGAGTACTACTTCCACACTACTGGCGTTCTGGACGTACACTTATTGTGTACGTTTTGATTGTTTGTTGGTTGATTGAAATTAATTAAAAGGAACATCATTAAACTGAGACTTAAAACCAAAAAAATAAGGCGGGTGCACAATGGTCATAAACAAGATTGTGACGTTTCGGATTTTCGGATATCTTATTACCCATCATCGGTTTTAATACCTCGAGTGCTTCTATGAAATCGATAATTTGTGTGTTTTAGCACGAAACTCCTTTCCAAATTTAATTTCCCGAGACCCAATATTGGGGGAAATTTGCTGGATAGGAGTTGAGTGCTAAAACGCACAAATAATACATTTCATAAAAGCACGAAAGGGATTCGGTTTACGAATTTTTGTTTTCTTTCCGCAAAACGATGCTCTTAAGTAATTTCGTTTTACGGTTTCGATTTCGATTTACGATTTCGATTTTCGATTTATGAAGTAATTTTGATTTACGATGTTTAGTTTTATAATATTTACGATATTTACGACGTTTTCTTCTATTTCGTGGAGCGATACTAGTCCCCGCCGCATTTCGTCATCCTACCTGTAATTCGATCGTTTCCTTCAGTTTTGCTATTTCGTTTTAAGTAGGCCTAAAGTTCGTTTATATGCCGCTCAATAACGAAGTTAAAACGTATAAAGCTCCGAATTCTGACGACAAGCAGCTTCGAGTTTCCGAAAAAGTCCGACGACCCCCGAAGGTAACGTCATTGCCCTAATATAGGCAAAAACGGGAATGAAATCAAACCTCTTCGTCTAAATGAGATATACTGTGTAGATCTGTGGTTTGTCTGTCAGTGACCATGCTTTGATTTATATAACTGCTGAGTAGAGTGGCGTGGTCTTTTCAGGTATAATACCACAAATGCTTGTATTAAATCGATAATTTGGGTGTTTTAGCACGAAACTCCTTTACAGTTTTAATTTCCCGAAAGTTTTAATTTGTTGGAAAGGAGTTGAGTGCTAAAACACCCAAATTATACATTTAATAGAAGCACGAGTGGAATTCGGTTGCGAATTTTTGTTTTCTTTTCTCTAAACGGTTTTCTGACGGAATTTCGTGTTAGGGATCCGGTTTCGATGTATCGATCTCTATTTCGATATACGAAGTAATTTTAATTTATGATGTTTAGTTTTATGTATAATGTTTATCTTTTATGTTTGGTTGACGATGTTTAACTCTTATTTGTGTAGCGATACCATCCACCATCGCATTTCATCGACAAACCTGTAATTTCGTTCGCTACGGCACTGGCATTTCGTATTAGGCCTAACCTCATTTTTATGTTATTGATACGCCAAATGAAACGTATCTTAAACGAAAAGCAGCTTCGTGTTTCCGGAAAAACCCGACGATTAACGAAGCTGACGTCATTTCCCTAATAAGGGCACAAAACAAAGCAGCATCCTCTAAGTGAGATATACTGTATAAATCTGTGGTTTGTTTG
Source organism: Lithobius niger (assembly GCA_023313725.1). Taxonomy (NCBI): domain Eukaryota; kingdom Metazoa; phylum Arthropoda; class Chilopoda; order Lithobiomorpha; family Lithobiidae; genus Lithobius; species Lithobius niger. Next base: position 5,001 of record JAHWFP010003515.1, read on the forward strand.
TCAGCGCTCATTGAGAAAAGCTTCGATCTGTATAATTACTGAAGGAGTAGATACGCTGTCGGTTTCGGTTTCGATGAGCCGGGGTCTTCCCAGTGTAATCCGACCATGGTCCTCATTCAGTGAAAAGAAAACGAAAATCTCAGTTTAAGTCGAGAAACGTTTTGCGAAAATAAAACAAAAATTCTAAAGCAGGTTTTAAAAGTACGCAAAGTCCACATTATGTGTTGTGGCAGTATGGTGGCTGAGCCGTCCACTGTCAATGCACAACGTTTACCTTGAACCTTAAAGAGTGTTTCATAATTATAGCCCAGTTAGCCTGCATACATTCTCTTCACGTTCGTTTTTTAACTGCGTCGTTCAAGTCTGTGCTTCACTGTTTTTATTTATTTTATGAATTATTCTAACAGTTCTGTTTTACTTTAGTATTTCCTCGAAGAGCAATACCATGTCTTTTTTTTTAACTCAACTTGTTTTTCCCCCGTAAAGTATGCTAATGCACTATAGTAAAAAGTACCATCCACAGGGGAGTAGGTCATTTTTTTTTAAAGCATTCATTCGTCTGTACGAATTTTTTAAGACTTTTAGAAAACGACCACCCTAAATTCCATTAAGAAACGCACGTGGGCACGCGGTGCTGAAATTTAAACCGTCATTTATTACCGTCTAAATTTCATGGAAGCGCCGGAAAAGCACTAAATCCTCGTGCTTTTATGGACGAGTGAGTAAAGATGAACGGTAAGGCTTTGTTAACAGTATAGGACTTTGTGGGAAGACCTTTGTCCATTTATTTCACCCTCACCCCGGGGGCCGCCCGCCTAATTCACCCTACCCACCCCATTAAACTCATTTCCACGACTTCTGCAGAGAGGCTCGACACTGGTGACATGACTCGCGAACAAAATAAGTGGAACAGGGCATTGCGACTAGACACCACAAATTAAACATTGAGATTATGGTCCGCCGTTGGCTCTGAAAATTCGTTCAGTTCATGAGATATTTGCATCACACACCGTCTCCACTGTATGCGAATATTCATTTTTATAGCTCCCACAACAAGGCAGCGTTATACTCAAAGTGTGTAGCTGCTCCGTTGGTGGTGATCCTGCCAGTCAGTCAACCACGAAACTTTAATCTCACATGAAACCGTAACCGTCAAATTGTAAAGCTGAGGCAAATTTATTAACGTTACAAAGTCAACGGCGGAAAGTGCACAAATATGTATACATGTATATATACATTATTGTGTGCGCGGTGTATCTTGGTCCTGCAAGTATTTTGTGAGTGGCTACGTCTTTCTGGATGGGGTGGCTTTAATCGATGGCCGCCATTGTTTTTGTAGCCATCTTGGATGTCAACAAGGCACTCTGCTACTGAAAACATACAATCGATTATCTGTGTTCGTTCTTCCTGGATGGGGTGGCTTTAATTGATGGCCGCCAATGGTTTTGTAACCGTCTTGGATATCAACAAGGCACTCTGCTACTAAAAACGTACAATCGATTATCTGTGTTCGTTCTGCGGAGAACTCAAGATAGGCCACGGACACTATAAAACTGGACGTTTCAGCTCAACTCAGTGCCATTATCACGATCAACAAGCGAGGACAATTTACAAGAGTCAAGTTGCAAGTAAAACGTCTATCTTAACAAGTTGTGGAGTAAAAAAGCACAGAAACAGATTATAAAAGAAAAACCATGCAGTGCTACAAAATATTTATTTCATTATATTTTATTTTAGTGCTACAAGAAACGTTGTCTTTTTATTTTACAGCACTGCTTGGTTTTTCCTTTATAATATCTTAACAAGTCAAATATACATCTTTACTTGGAACTGGACTCTTTGCTTTCTTGTGTTTTTAATTATTCTTACTTGTTACGCTTGATCATGGCTCTGAAATAAGTCGAAACGTCAAGTTTTTAATGCATATTTGTGTACTTTCCTGGCTTTTACTTTGTCATGTTCTACAAGTGCTTTTTACATCTAATTTAATAAGCAAATTTATTAAAACAGATTTATTAAAATTTAATAAATTAATTAAAAAATTAAATCATAAATAATGTTTCCTGCCATAAATAAAGTCCCCCCCCCCCCTCAGTTCACCACCACTACCACCACCACCACCAGCCTCTGATACCCCAAATAAATTTTACTGGTGCGCCATTTGAGAAAGATTGAGAACCACTGAAATTAGGGCAAGTAGAACGATTTTCTGCACGAGTATATTATAATTTTATACAACTTTAAATACAAAAAAGAACGTTTACTGAAAACCGTTGCATTCTGTACAATATTAAGAAAACGTTCGAAATTATTCCATTTTGGAAGGGTGTCTGACGCCAATAGATGCAGTAATTTGTCAAACAGATTTATTTAGGCGTATTAAAAACGGCCTAAAGTGTTAATTACAAGAATGTAAATACCCTCGTTTGCCCTTCAAAGAGTTTACACACTCAGTTTCAGTTTACCCATAAACGTTACCATTAAAGTAGCGACACATTAATTTATTTTTTGCTGTTGTTACATGCCAACTAATTTGGGTTGAGCACACGTTCCCATTTACTTCTTATCACGCAGATTCGTGTCTGTGACCCCGAAAGCACATGGAAACACCCCCCCCCCGCGCCCCCCCCACCTCCTCTAACGCCCCCACCAAACTCCACCCGTTCCCCTTCTATTTACCGACAGTGTTTGAAAATGTGGAAACCACTGGGTGATTAACTTGACTTTATAATCGCACGCACAAGTTGCATTATTAATCCGTCCAAATCTCTGCGTCGAGGAATTAGGGCCGCGAAACATGATTCGTCATTGCGGAACAGTGTTAAAATAATTGTTCGTTCGCTACTGCAAATTTATTCTTTGTTAATGTTAAACGTTTTTTTTTTCTTTCCTCCGCACGGCAAACCACACGGGGAAGGCAAAGAAAAAAAAGTCCCAACGTTCAATCGTTACTCGTTTGACGTTATATAGTTAAGACGTTGGAAATCTCCTCCCAATAAACCCCTTTGGGAAAACGAAGATAGAAAGAGAGAAAAATATAACCCTCAAGTAATCTTCACCCTGCCATTAGAATGTGAATCAAGTTTCGAAGTGGATGGATTCTCGACTCAAGCGTCGTGAAGTGTCACCCATCTGAAGCGACGGCGGACAGTAAAATAAGCAATGCAGTCGTCGTTTAACGAGGAGATGGTGGAAGAGGGGATGGGGAAGGGGAGGGGGAGATGGTGCATATTCCTTGAGACTAGGTTTAACGACTTACACTCCCCCATTAAGGATGGTAAATGACGAACCCTTCCTGTCCTCTTACCCGCGCTAGACAGCTGGCCTTTTCATTAGCAAGGCAAAATATGTCACCAGTTTCATTAATAACACGGGAGGAAGATATAAAGTACTGAGGGAGGAGGGGGGGGAGGGGCAAGAGAGGCAGAGGGAGAGAGAGAGAGAGGTGAGATGAGTGCAAAGGCTTCTCTTTCCCCATTATTTCTTTCCACTCCAGCCTCAGCCCCAGTGCCCATCCTTACCCATCCCTACTTCGCAAGTTAGGAAGGGACAAAAAATAGCCGAGGTGTGATAAGCGTCGTTGTGCGCCTCAAGGACCAAGCTAACGATGTCAATGTCAACGGAATAGTACGTACTCGAGCACGTTTTCACTCCTGAAAGCAGAAAACTGGCCCCGTCTCGTCGTCCTCGTCACAGTGTTATCTATTGTTCTTCGTCGAAATCGTGGTTGGAAACCGTGGAAACCTCAGGCATTGCTATACGTGTTCAGGCTAAACATCCAATATAATCTCTACAGTAACAAATAAATGTTACTGTTACTGCTGATGCCATTGCGCCAGCCTCAAATCGCGTTAAAGACTTTGAGGTCTGGGTTACTAGTGACTTTAAATGTTCAACACATTGTAATCATCTTCTAAAATAAGCCAGACTAAGGGCGTCTGCTATGATCCGCAAGTATTTCCGGTCTGGTGACCGCGCTTCACTTCTGTGGCCGTTTAAAGTTTTCGTGCGCCCCATCCTTGAATTTGCATCCCAGGTGTGGTCTCCCTATCTGCTGGGGGACATCGACTGGATAGAGTCAGGCCAGCGCAGTTTTACCAAGGCTATCCCTGGATTGATATCACTGGATTATGCGGCGTGACTTGTTGTGCTGAGTTTGGATTCACTTGAGGTGAGGAGACGTAAGTCTGGCCTGTGCCTGATATACTGCATGCTGCATGGAATGGCCTGGGGGGGGGATTTTTATTTTATTTTTTCCAATTGCGCCATTCTGGGCGCACCAGGGGGTCACCAATTCAAACTTATTGCTCATAAGGCTAACCTAAATTGTCGTGCCGAGTTTTTTTTTTCTCACCGTGTAGTGAATTGCTAGAATTTGCACTCCTGACAGCCGTTGGCTCTGCAGTTTCGTACCTGATTTTCGTAAAGTACTGGGTACGTGTAACCTAAAAAATGTCTTCGTAGATTTTAATATTCTTTTCCTTTCTTCTTTTCCCTTCTTGGCGTGCTACGCGTTTTAGCAAGATCTTTGCTGTTGTTTTTGTTTGTATTGTTTTATTGGCGGATCGTTGTAAGTGGTTTTTGCAAGACCCTTTTTAAATCCTGTTTCCCTGATTTGTCTTGGAAATTAAAGGCACATAAATTCCTCCGTCCTGGCCGCTTCACTCATACGTCCACTGCGCTAAAATATAGTTCACACGACCGCGGCGCGGATTGCTCTGTGAAGCAAGCATGACGTCACATCCGGCGCTAGATCATACTCATTTCGGATCGCGCCATGTGACACGTCGTGCTAAACGGTAAACAAACACTAGCGCATATGACTGCACGGTATGATCATCAATGTCTCCTGTCTGTTGCTGAGGTAAAATACACACACGTTAGTTTTTATTTGAACAAAGTTGACCAAATAAAAGATTCTGGGGTCTTTATTCTGTGTTGATGTCGAAATTTACGTCCTATCATTGCCGAGAATGTTACGTATATTAATTTATTGGTGATTCCAAGGAGGCATGCTTAGGGACTGGTCATTTATATATCGCCTTTTTTGGGGGAGGGGGGAGGAGAAGACATTTTAACCCCCCCCCCCCTTCTTCGGACAGTGAGTTTATGCCCCTGCATCCGATTTCATTTTTTCCTCCTGACCATTTATTTATTCCCTTGCAGCCTAATTTGTGACTTCCATGCTTTAGTATTATGCGGGCATCAAACACGGTGTTATGTACAGAAACAGCTTAAATGAAAGGCATAAAATTGGGTCTGTTATATAAGCGTACCATAAAAAAAAATAGAAATTTCTCCCGACCGACCCTATAGTTGTAATTTATTTGGTACTGGCTAAACGTTTTTTCCTTATAGGACTCATGTCTGCTACGACAATTTATGTCTGAAACTCAATCCGTAATTTAATTTCTTCTCCGCCTTTGGTTTTGTCCATCACCGTGTCAGGATCCTGACACACCCCTGCCCCACGCCTTTTTTCCCAGTTTCTTGCGGTAAACATAGGTTAAACCTAATTATCCATCCAATTCTCGTTTTGTCCTTTCCTTTACCGATTCGGTAGCAAATCTACTTCGTGGAATAGATAAATGTGTTCATCCTCGGCGTTCATCACTCGCCATTTCTCTTGATAAGCTCAGAACAAGGTTAACTGGGATTGAAGCTGCGTGCCTCGAGTAAGGCAGCTACTATCTCACGTGGCTTTTGCTCAGAAGCGGCAAGTCACGTGACTGAAGTGCACGAAGAATCACTACGTCACAGACTAGGCGTGTAAACATCGCGTGACGTCACCGTTGAAAGTAGCCCGAGAAGCTTTCTGGCGGGAGTGAGATACTCTTCGGACCGATCGGTAAAAAAGAAGCTTACTAGCGTACACGCGCCACATCTGTCATCGGCATCGTACCCTTAGACGATCAAATAAAAGGTAAATGAATTCATGTAAAACTATTTCCGGTAATGTATCGAGGACAACTGTTAAAATATACCGGAGGGAGTTATGGCCCTTTAAATGATGTTATCTTATATTAAATAGTGAAGAAAGGCAGCACAATTCGTAGTTTGAGGTCGTTCTGTCTTTGGCCTATGTTGACCTGTTCAGACCAGGAAGGCTTAGGGTTTTTACCAAAAGTTTTAGAAAAGGAAAAAAAAATTAGCGTCTTGTGCCTTGCATACACCATGATCTTTTAGTGTTTTCTTTTTTTAATTTGGTTGTTGTACGATGCTTTTCAGCTGATTTACTGTACTTTGCACTTAAAAACGGGGTGCATGATATCCCCCGAAACGTAGTGTCTTTGTGTTTTTTTGTGCACATTTTTGGGCTTTTTTATTTATTTCAATTATCTTAAATATATATGCACACATCGCTCTAAATTTTATAAAGGAAAGGGGAAAACAAGGCAAACAGCGAAAATCATGTACACTGTAAATAACAGCAAAGTAAGCCACCTTTATGCCGTTACGTTTAGTCGGCGTGGTGTGACCCGGATTCGAACTGTCAACCCAATCCGTCCCCAGATCACTGACAATACGCCTTTAATGATATGCCCACTCCTCCACTGACGTAAAGATTACTTACTGAAGTCGATACTAATGCCACAGCAGTGACACAGGCTCCTTCGTTGAGCCTATATGAATTTATTTGTATTTCTTCTCCATTCCTTGTGGCCGCAAGCATTCTCGGTCTAATGGAGCTCTTGTGACCTTAATAACAGGTCGGTTTTTTTTTTCAGTGAACTGAGGATGGACTGGGTTGCCAGTTTCGAATCCGGGTCACGCCATTCGGACGGAACGAAAGTGCATAAAGGCGTATGTGTATGATTTTTCGCGTTTTGGCCGTTTTCCTCTTTTTACAGTAACAAGATCCCTTGTTTTTTTGATTTTTAAAAATTTTAAACCTTAAAAAATTAAGTCAAATATGCAAAGCGCTTCTAAATATTTACTCGTTGATCGTGCCCAACTGATCACGGTGAATTTATCAGTTCACTGCGCATTTTTTGTAAATCCCAAAAATGCTTAATGATCGCCGTTGTGATGCAGCGGTCAATTCTATTTAATTCACAGCAGTTTGTGTATAACAATATTTCTCTGATGTCCTTTGGTTAAGTTTAGCTCTCTGACACCTGCTATAGCCTTAATTATATAAGTGATTACCTTACTGAGTCCACTGTGGAAAGTGTTGATTGTTTCAACCGCTAAAATAAATATTTTACTACAATCGCGTAGCAGGCTTGCGTATTATTATTTTTTTTTGTGCAACGGATAGGGAAGCGGGGGTGTAAGATAGATGTACAACAAAATTCGGTGATCCAACGCAGTGGTGCAGGCAAATTTTACAGTCGATGTGAATGGTATCTCCGAACAGACGAAATATACTCCTTTAACCTTTAAATGTCTGCGTTGCGTAACTTGAGCAAATATTTACGCGTCACTTTGAATGCATTAATGTCAACAAGCGGCGAGTAAGCATTCTCCGTCATGACGTAGGTGGGGAGCCTTGAACACGTAACAAATAGCTCTAAGTACGTAATAGCCGTTTTACGACGACCTTACACTCGTATGTACTTTGGAAACCGCATGTCTCGGGTGGACTGGTGGAAAAGCAGTCTTGCATAAAAAAAATTTTTTTTTCGAAATCGAAACTTTTATCCTAATCTAAACCTTCACCTTTGTCGAAAAAAAAAACATTTTTATTGGTGAAGTGTCACACACTGGCATTTTCCGAGTTCAGTATTTAATGAAGTGGAATTTTGCAACTGCACCACAAATTTTTGAAGAATAGTCATTTCGTATTATAAGCTTCTGTGAGTACTCTGCGAGTAAAGAATTCGTTTGGACAGGGTTCGTAAATAACAGATTACAGATTAACAGATTACGGAAAGGTTCGTAAAAACCATTTTCAAGGCTTTTCAAGGCCAGTGTACAACTAATTTCAAGGATCTTTGCACTGCAGAATCCAAATTACCTTTTAAATTGCAGTATTTTGCAAGGATATTAGCGTTGGCACGATTGTGCTCCTGGTAACGAAGCTAAACTGTCATAAACAATAAGGAACGTTATGTCCCCAAATGAGGAAGGAGAAACACAGCAACTAACAATCAGCCGAACCAAGAATTCATAGGGTTAGGGAGGAGAATTTGTAACTCTAAAAAGTCACTATTGAAACGTTCTATAGATCCATTCCAATTAGTTCCATCTGAGTTTTCAGAGGGCGCCACGTGTTCCATCTGGTATTTTTTGCTCATTTTTCAGCGCAAATCTAAAGTAAACTAAATTACAACTAAGCTAAACTAAATACAACACTAGTTTCGTTTAAGTTAGTTTAATTTCAGGCTGAAAATAGAGTATATAGAAATTCCCACATAAAACTCGTGGCGCCATCTATGAACTAAGACGGAACTAACAGGAATGAATTTAAGACGTGTGCAGTATGGGGTCTCAGTCACAAATTCTCCTCCCAACCCTATAAATTCTCGGTAGAACAAACGGCACTTAAATACTCAACCGCCGTTTCTGGCAAAAATTGATTGCACTGTGCGGCACCTCTCGCTTTCTGTCTCCAGTCGAATTCGAGGGAAGCGCCGTTGACAGAAGGATTTGGCTGACAAATTATTTCTACTCATTTATTTTATTTTCTACTTACATTAATAGTACTGTCATTGCATTAGCTTCATTCCAAGCAAAGTACACTTGCAAAATTCAAGGCCTTTTCAAGGCTCTAAAACAAAAATTAACCAATTTTCAAGGTTTTCAAGCCATGAATTTTCGTTGTTCAAATTTAAGGCTTTTCGAGGCCGAATTCAAGAGGGGTGGACGAACCCTGTTTGTAATACCACTGACCAGCTGTCTATCGAAATCTAATTTATTCTATTGTGGAAAGTTGTGAAAAGCACCCCTTCAACCTTACAGTTTGAGGAAGGTAATTCACGAGAATGGGAAAAGTACCCATGTAGGGAACTTGGGTCAACATACATGACACGTTTCCAAACATCCCTAACTTTCACTGTATAACATATTTATTAAAATAAATTTCAAACAAATACCTATAGTGCGTGGTCAGATTATCAATTTTCATGTGAATTTCAAGAAGACCCTAAGAGTAATCAAAACTATCGAAAATTGTATTAGAATGTTTGGTTGAATATCATGTGATTTTTAGCCAATATCTCCTGCAAATATACGTAATAAAACACATCGTCGTCGATCATGAGGTATAGTATTATACCTCAGGTTTACATCGTTGCGTAATCGGTAGGTTAAGGTCTTTACCTTCGATTTTCGTTGATAATGCAATTCCTAAGAATAAAGTAAATCTGCTGTACAACCAGTTACTCGTTCTAATCCAGATTCCACAATTTCCGATGAATAAAGTTGGGGACTAACTTCGTAAAAAAACTGCTCCTGGACACAGTGAGAGCTCCACAAATTCATATAATGCACAAACAAATTTTAATTTTCGAAATTTGTCTTTCTTTCTTGATCACAAAAACTGGAGAAAAACGCCTAAAAACACACACAAATTTACAAACACGGCCTCCCATGCCGCCATCTTCAATCTCCAATCTGTGTGTTTTTAGGCGTTTTCTCCAGTTTTTGTGACCAAGAAAGTAAGACAAATTTCGGAAATTAAAATTTGTTTGTTCATTATATGAATTTGTGGAGCTCTCACTGTGTCCAGGAACGGTTTTTTTTTTACGAATCTTCTCATCTCCACAAAATAGTCTGGTTTTTTGGGGACTAACTGTTTGACGCTATTCTGAAGAAAATAATTTTACCTTGTGTCTTTATTTACAAGTTACTATTTCTATCAAACTATACCACGCGCAATGGCTGTTTGCTGTGACGTGCACATCACGTGATTGGGCTAGTCCAATCAGATGGCCAAACAGCCGTTGTTCTCGTTCGTCATTGGCTAACTCATGGTGACGTCACAGCAAACAGCCATTGCGCATGGTATAAATGTTTAGAAGTATATGACGTGTTTAACTCATCGCAGTAAGTTGTATGAAGAATCCCCCCATGCTCATTTAATCAAAGTAAGGGGTTTAAACTCTCTGACGACTTCAAATCCTAAAGGGAAAAAATTTGAACATCTAACAAGTTTCGCTTATCATACTGAGGGTTTTGAACCACCTACGAAGTTTCTGGGCTGCTCTATTTCCTTGTATTGACGGCCTTTTTAAGACGAGCATGCAGAATTCGGGTGCATTTTTTCAAAATAGGAAGGCAAGTTACGAGGACGACATTTTTGTTGTTGATACACAGCCTAGTTGAGTTAAACCATTTTGAGCATAGCTTTTTACTGAAAATAAATGGAGAGACTACGGTAATTAGCTGCTTCATTTAAAAAAAAAAAAAAACCAAAATTTTTTTTTTTTTTAATGAAGCAGCTAATTTAGACCGCATGGTATTTTCTTTTTAACAGGTATTTGCTTTGCGAAAACAAAAGTCTACTTCGTTTTGGTCTAAAACGTGTACTGAGCGCTGAGTTTGTTTGATTACCCCTACTTATTTTGAAGCACAGATGGAAGTGGCACCCTAAAAGGGAAACAATGTCACGTGTTCTTGAAAACAGTGGTAACATTCGAGTAGTCTTTAGGATATAAGTAGCACTCTTTAAAGTTATACAACGTAAAAATCCTTAAATGGCCAATTTTGCAATCTTGGAAAAAGCTGAGTGACCTTCGGTATATCCCAAGAGGGCCCGAGTATATAGGGTAAGTGCATAAGAGGCCTAAGTCCTTCGATGACACAGCACACCAAATTAGCTAGTAGGACTATTGGTCACGACTTCTGTGTGTCGTTCTGTCTGCGGGCCGTCTGGTGACTTGCAAGAATTGTAATGGCGGTGGCCATGATGCATGCGTGATTTGAAAAAGTGAATGTTGTACACGTCGCTTCGAGTTTATAATACGTAGAAAATAATCCACCTAATATAAACATTTTTTTTTTATTTATTCAACAGCAACTCTTCGCCCCCGCAAGCAGACACGCCGGCCAAACGATGCGACCCCAATGTCTGCAAGTTGCCCAAGTGCTTCTGTGGCGGTAACCGTTTGGTACCCGGTGAGTAAGACCGTCTAACATAAAACTAGTTATTGTCACGCAGAATCAGAACCGCGTACTTAAGATAGCCAACCTAACTAACAGCTTGTTGAAGTATGGTGGTGAGCTAATTATTCAGCGAAAATAGCACTAAGCAGAGTTGAATTAATGTTCCAAATAACGCTGCCTCGCTCGCACTGCCGCGCTCACTGCGGCCAACAGCGCTCGAAATTAGCGGTATCGCATCGCAGCAGTTTGCACCTCAATCTTAGACATTTGCGATACAAAATTGAAATTTCCGTAGCAGTTTAGCGATGCAACATCAAGCGAAAAGAAATTTTGTAAATATATGTTTAAAATCCTTTTGAAATAGGCTTAGCCCATTTACAATAAAACAATAATTTAAAATACTATGACGCCAACGAGGAGCAAAAAAAAAAAACAGCATAAGGCCTAGCATCAAGTACCGTATTGAGAAAATCAAATGTAAATTAGAGGCATTTGTAAAAGAAAGCTCTCAATCCCAATCCCAACAGAAATTAGTTTATTTTTAGACTAGGTGCAATCAAAGAAGTTGAAACTTTCTTTAGATAATAACACAGTTGTAATACAAAGCATCAGTATGTTTTGAAATCTGATAATGAAAATTATGCAATTTATACGTCAGACGATCAAAATCGCTTGTTTTATTAACTGAACCATCAAGTAAAAAGAGAATTCCCTTCTGCCGGCCTAGAAAAATAATTATACTTCATGAAAACTGCTAACCGTTATTTTACAATTGCTATGCAAATTTTTTTTTCCATAGCAATTGTGCTAAGCACTTGGACATTTCGAGACCTGACATAACATCAGAGATGCTAGTTTGTTTTTTTTTTTCATACTTGGTTCACCACTTCCAAAATCAACTAAACCTATCCAAAACTCGGTACGTCAGATTGATTTTGGTTATATGTTATGTCAAATTACATTTGGTTATTTTTCGATTCGCTGTCACTTCTTTTGTGACGTATTCTGGTCGTGAATGGCTCTAACCAATGATGACCGCCCGTGTAGCTCTCCACACTATCGACCCCCTGACAAGAAAGACAGATTAATCACAACGTCGAAGAGGCAGATAGTCGTCACTCCCACCATATATCTCAGTTCGTTTCTTGACGATTATATGTGTGGAATGCGGACGGCAAAGTCAAATGCCAAATGCGTGATTCTCATGGTGTGTACCACAATGCCAAAGCCGTTGAAAAATGGCGACATGGAGGGAATTCCGATGAGCGTAGGATGCGACTGCATGCGTAAAAAAATGGTTTTCGTGGTGAAGTTTCGCAACATACGGTTCGATTATAAAACGTGGAAGTATTGAATAAAACGAGGAAAATTAAATGGGACAATACGAGGGAAAATGCAGTTCTTTTTTATTACAGAGGAAATTTAGAGGAGGCATTCACATAATTAGGGTTTTAATCAAATCAACGTATACCACACGCCATGGCCGTTTGCTGCGACGTGCATACCACGTGACTGGGCTAGTCCAATCAGACGGCCAAACAGCCGTTGTTCTCGTTCGTCATTGGCTAAGTCATGGTGGCGTCACGGTAAACGGCCATTGCGCATGGTTTAGGTGTTTCTGTTATGCCGGCCGTAAGCACTATGTCACGTCATTTTTATTTTATGGTTGTCGGCGCGCCATAAAGCCTCAGTCCAAACCTCTCCCCCCTTTCTTTTTTGTTAAAAATTAGTTAATGATTTCTTCAAATCCTTTTTTCAAAACTGCCCATTCGTATTCCATGTAGACTATAAATTACTTATTTAAAAAAACAAAAACAACCCGTAAATGAGACGAAGTCCCTTAATAAAGTAAATGAAGGATGAAAGCACCGAAATGTGATTGAATGAATAAAAAGCCTGAAAGGTGCAACATGTATTCAATACTTCTTTCGGGTCAGTCTGCTACCCTTCACATAATTGCGCAGTGATTATGGGGTAGGGGGGGGGGGGCTTCGCAGTAGATGATGCTACCCTCATATCTTGGATTAATAACTTACAGGATTACCCACTTGTAGACATTTCCCGCTCAAGAACCACGTTCAAAACTCCGTAACAGATTGTGTAGTTTCTCAAATACGCCACGAGATCACCAACGGCCGACAAAATATGAAGTGACTGTGACTACGAGTCTAAAGCTCTAGCGTCATTACTGCAGCGTTGTTATATTCCATTTCGGTTTCGACTATGATGGAAAGCGAGCTACGAAACAACGAAACTCAACCAGCGGCTAACTTCATAGCAACTTCAGTTTTAGAAATCGCGTAAATTTTAGCGGAACACGCGTGAGTGGGACAAAAAAAAAAATTCTTATGATAAAGAGGATAATTTAGACGAACTGTTTCGTGTTTGTCCTGCTCTGTCGCCGTGAAGCGACTATACCTAGCAGGGCCTTCGAAAACCGCAATCTAAACTCAACGAAACTCAACCAGTCTGGAGGCAGAGGGAAGTTTGCTCTTGGGCATTCCATGTGTTAACGGTACCAAACTGCGTTCAGATGGATGAGTTTGGTTGAGTTTGGATTGGTAGTTATCGAAGGCGCCCTTAGTGATCACACGTCGCCACTATCTTGGATTTGTGCGGAAATAGTTGGAGACAACAGTTTGTGGCCAGATGGCGCACCACGTTTTGATCGCGAGTATACTCCCGATGCTAGAGGGGCTAGATTTCGGAGCGAGTGAATAAGGCTTTCTCACAACAAGCGTAAATAATTTTTTTTTTAAATATTGGAGTAGAAACTCAAGTCATTTTACAATATACAGTAAAAACTATCAGCATCCTAGCGCAGCGGCCTCCCGTTTGTAATCACAAAATCCCCATTAATAATCAGATAGCGGAGTATACATTTAGACTTTACACAAACTTGGACAAATTGATTTTTCCCGCTAGGGGGGAGTGCTAAACAGTATATAAGCCACCTGGCTTCCCTCCCTATCCACAGACTGGCTGCTTAGGCTGGTAGGCTGTGGGTGTGGGTTTTGTATTGCCCGGTTTTCAAACCGGTACTCTTTGGTCCTTCCGGTGCTTGGAGTTTCGTTGGTGTTGGGTGGGTTTTATTTACTGTGTGTATTGTAAAATGACTTGAGTCTCATCTCCAAAATTTTTTTAATTTTATTTACGCTTGATAAAAGGGTAGCATACTGACCCGAAATGTTGCGAATTATTGTAGACATGTTGCACTTTCAAGCATTTTACTCATTCAATTCACAAAGTAAATTCTGCTGGTCATACTGATCTTAATTAAATGGACAGACTGCTTCTTCCAGCGTGTGGTAGCTCATTTTTCAGTGATTCTGGTTCATGTGGAAGGAAAGTTGAGGTGTGAACAGTTCTGGGATGCGGCTATGTTGCATCCATTACAAAGACCTTGAAATTTAAGAAGATCCGGTCGCTTTCCTTCACTATACCTTTCTTTCAGTGATCCTCTACCCACAGGGTAAACTTCTGGTCGGTATCCAAGTTTAGAACTAACTATACCTATACTTCTGTGCGAATCGTATTTTTTTTCCTTTTTCTCATTTCTTCTTCATTTCTCCAGGTGGTCTGAAGCCAGAAGAGATTCCCCAGATCGTTCTGATCGCCTTCGACGACGCCATCAACGACATCAACTGGTCGCTGTACGAGTCCCTCTTCTACAAGGGGCGTAAAAACCCAAACGGATGCCCAATTTTGTCCACCTTCTACGTGTCTCACGAGTGGACAGACTACAGTAAGGTGCAGACGCTGTACTCCGACGGACACGAGATAGCGTCACATTCCATCACGTAAGTGCGTTAACTGTATCCCAAGGTAGCCCTTGCTTCAGCCATTGACACTTCGTCTGAAATGAGTGTGTTGTCCCTTATCGACGATACAGATCGAAGAGGCTGTTGGTTTTTGATTCTAAGTATCGGATAGGTTCAATTGCGGAAAGCTGTTTCCCAAACAATTTCTGGTAGGTAAGTGTGAACGTCCTTTCAGGGAAAACAGTCGAAGTTTTACCAGCTCCAGCCACAAAGAAAAGGTGAAAGAACTAGGATCTTTCGTTGGCTGGTTTTAAAGCTCACATGAGATAGCTCGACCGGCTACAGACATTGCGTAAAATGTAAAAGATGAACGCTACGTTAACCATAACAACAATAATAATAATATTCCATTCCAGTGGGAAAAAATCATTTTTAAAAATAGATTAATTACGTATTACAAAGCCGTACCCTCTCCCTATATTCGTACATCCTGCGCGTATATAGTCTTTGTAACATTTAGGTATATAGGGTTGAGTGAATATAGCAAAACCGTCTCACACATGGGGAAAAAAAATAAGGAAAATCAAAGCTTTAGCAACATTTACATACGTTTGAACTAATAATATAATATAATAATACAATATGATAATAATGTAATATAACATTACAATGTTTCGAAGCTGAGCATACAGGAAAGCCAACATTGAGTCATGTACCTTTAAGATAACTGAGTAATGAAATAGATACAAACGTATCATCAAATATATATGATTGGAAGTCCTCTCTCCAGCAAACCTAAAACTATTAATTGCTCCGTTTCTATTCAATATATTTCGACGAAACTTGGCCAAATAGTAGATAGCAACTTTTCCAAACTTTACACCAACTTTTATGCAATTCCGTGCAAGAGTAAACGTAGGAAGCCACACGTAAATTTGAAAACTGTTCACTTCTTGTTATTGTTCTGGTTCTTGTTCTTCTTGGCAGACACGGTTTCAGGAAAAAACTACTGCACTTACCTAAAATCTGTAACATGATTTGAGCCAGAAATTTCCCTGGGCTTCTTCCTTACAGGGACCACTTTTTCAATTGGTCGATCCAATCCGGAGTTACGGACCCTAAACGATCATTTTGATTGTTTTACATTGTTTTAACCATTGTATTTAGGGAACAATGCCACTCCGCAAACTCCCCTCTCCCCTCCTCCTTTTCTCCCATCCTCTACCACCCCTCTCCCCTCCTCCTTTCCTCCCATCCTCCCAAAAAGAACGTACCCTGTATAGGTTCAGTTAATGCGTAATCATATGCTTATTGTAAACAGACGCATTGGCTCCACCTCTCCAGGGTCCGTTCTTTTTGGGAGGTCTGGGGTTATGGGTTTAGTTTAGCGATCCAACCGTGTGAAACATAACTGTCCTTTGAGCATGACGTCATGTAAGACTTGCTGCTCAGATTACCTTGCAGAGCAATTGTCAGTCGAGGCAACAATGTGCCAATGTCAACTTTTCAACGCAACAACGTACCACTTTCATCTTCTTCCCAAAGAATTGTCACTCTTGCCCATTTTCATTGTAGGGGTGGCCGTTGTCGTCGTTTCCCTTTGGGGTTGTCGTGTTCTAGCTATGAAACTTTGCCTTAAAATGTAGATTTATTTATTTATTTATTTTTGCTTCTGTAGTCAGTATCATTAGGTTAACCGTAACACGGCTATATTCGATTCTTTTGTGTCTCTAATGCAGAATCTGCTTCATGGTTTTCTGCACGTTTTTGTAACACCTCTTTCTTACATCTTGTTTCTAAAGAGCATGTAATGGAAGCTAATTAGTCCATGCTACAATTATATAGTATATTTACACAGTGGCAACGTGCTAACGACTCCGAATCTGTTGCAATTTGCTCTCAAATTATACACACGACTGCACAACTATTACTATATTTCAAAACAGCTGCTCGACCCATCCTATAGGCAAACAATCCCTTTCTTCCATTTCATTTTCTCGTATGACTAATGACCTTTCACTGCAAAGTGAATCTGGCCACCACGCTGTGGCAACAACCCGGCCTAGAAAACAAAAAAATAAGAAACACACACAATATTCATTTTGCCGAGACACGAAAATTTAATTTGCTTTTGCCTGGCCGAAAAGCAAACAAGGCGTTTCCCGACTTATACTTTCATCTGCATGTTCATGTTTATTCATCTGTGCTCCAGTAACTTGCTGCTTAACCCTTAAGAAGAACCAAGATCGTGTTCTGGATTTGAGGGTATACAGCCGTGACGAGCAAGAATTGGCACATTTCATGTTGCGCTGCTTGCTTATTATTCATTGCCTCTGAGTTGCAAGACGGGAATTATGCAGCTTTGTGACAGAGTCTGACGTCAGGTTTTTTTTCCTTCCACGTCACGGAAGAAATATATTAAGACGAGTGTTAATAGAATTGCACACACCTTTGCTTACGGGCACATCTGTTATTATAAGGAATTAAAGTGAATGCAGTGTAAATGCTACAAGAAATATACCAAGAATGGCGAAACAGCTTGCTTTCCATCATTTTCACAAATCCCCACTAAGAGACTGGGAGTCTTTCATTGCAAGAAGAGTTGGAAATAAAATGCAAAGGAGCACAGGGCCCTAATCACACAAATATAAGCCTAGTCGCACAAATATAGGCCTAATCACACAAATATAAGCCTAGTCGCACAAATATAGGCCTAGTCGCACAAATATATCAGGGTTGGCAATTTCCCGGGAAAAGACTAGTTTTGGACAGGGCACTGGTAAATACCGGTATAAGGGCGCGTTTACGCAACCACTCGCTTTTGCATTCTCGCAGCTAGAAGCTAGAAATCGTCTCAATTTCCAAATGGCGCCGGTTTTATGTCTGCCGCCTCGCAACGAAAACGGCAAATAACGTGAGTTCAGAGGCGTTTGGGAAAATTGTTTCGTCATGAGGAATTCTTTATATTATTGGCACAGATTATAAGACTGCAAGTACTTACTCAAACGATGTCGGATTTAGCTAATCCATTTAGCGTTGTTACCATGGCAATGTCACCTTTGCCATCGCTATTGAGTTCTAGCTGCGAGAATGCAAAGGCGAGTCGCTGCATAAACGCGCCCTAAACCTGGTAAATACCGGCTTAAGTGCGGAAAATGTTATTTTTTATAGTTATTTTTTCATTACATGCATTTTTTTAAAGTTTGGACCCTAACTGCTCATTAACACTAATAGTAGTACTTAGTAATTCTATTTGAAACGAAAATTCAAGTAACAGAGTGTAGTGAAACTACTAACATAGAAACTTTAATTATGAGTATTTTTAGCATTTCAATTATAATTTTTTTTACTCGCAACACACAATTATGTTCATTTTCTTATGTAAACGTTGCATCAGCAAACATATTTTGAATCTAATATTTTGAACTGAAGATACTTTTAATTACATTTAACACTATTTAATTTTTAAAACTAATATAATTACATTTTACACGTTAAACACCAATTTTTTTTCTTTAACTGGGAAAAACTGGGAAAAAGTAGTTTATCCCGGGGCGGTAAAAACCTGGTAAATACCTGGTAAAAAACCACCCCTGGTATTTACCATGCCAACCATGAAATATATGTAAGCCTAATTACTGGGCCTATAATCACACAAATATAGGCTTAATTACTCAAATACAGGGTGTGCCAAAAGTCCCAGAACGAAGATAGTGAAACTCTGGCAATGTAGGTTTGGTTAAAGGATTTGCCTTTGTGCACAACCGGCATTTCGCCTGCCCGAGGGCCCCAGGGGCCCTAACTCAGAAATTTCTAATGGAATGGGGGGAATAAAAGAATACCTTATTAGAAAGGTCTTCATTAGGCAAGTAAAGTGCCACAATGATAGCTTCGATACGGTGTGCCCATCCAAAATGGCGACCGGTCAAACATTAGGATTTTCCTCTGCATCCATGTGTTATACTCAAGCTCAAGTCGCAAAAGAACGTGGGTGGCAGCGAAATGCTTCGCTCAATTTGATTGGATTGAAACCCAGAGTGTGCCTCAAGCCGGCCGCCCCCCCCCCCCCCCCCTGGGCCATCTTGTAATAAAAATCTGACCGACCTTGCTTATCTGTGCCCGATGTCGATTAGCAATAGAGTAAATTGGTGAAATGAAACATAAAACTCGGACGTTGAACATTATCCATTAGTTGAACATTGTGTTCATTAAACTTTCAAAGGATTGAGTTGAATTACAAATATTAAGTTACTTGCTCATGGAACTCTGTTACCAGAGACAGCTTGGCCCACACTCTGGGTTTCAAACCGCAAAAGACGTTGTGGGTGTAATCCAGCCAAACTGAACGAACTGAACTTTACGACGTCTTTAGCCTGAGTAACACATACGGATACAGAATACTATTCTTGAAAATACTATTCTTTGAAAATGCTAATGTTTGCGTGGCCGCCTTATGGATAGACTCTTCGTATTGAAGCTATAATTGCGGCACTTTTCCTGCCAAATTAAGACCTTTCAAATATAAGGTATTCTTTTGCCCCCGCCCCCCCCCCACTGCCTCATCTCACGAATATAGGCTTAATCACACGAGTATAGGCCTAATCACTCAAATATAATCCTAATATAGTCCTAATCAGGCCTATCAGATAATTCTAATAAGCGTAATCAGACAAATATTGCCTTAGTTGCATGTGGCGAAACCAGTGTTGCATATTGGTCGATACCAGTGCCCGTATTGGTACGACCTTATCAAAAAAAAAGTTAGGGACTGACCGGTCAGAGACGTTCACCATCATCAACGTTTTCCACAGTTTTTCCACAACCCTGTGGTCCCACATAACTATTTTGTGCCAGGTCCTTTAAAAATTCAGTCATCCTTCCTCCTCCTCCAAACTTGGGAATAAAAATAGTTAACACGACTATATTACTCTAAACGTCCTCAGAGATTTTGATCTCACTTCCTGCTTTTGGGCTGAAAGGTATAAGGATGACAGTAGAGATAGTGAGCGTTACTCTTTAAATTTAATCATAATTAAGCTGGTATTTTGCTCAGCAAGAATGGTCCAATTACTGCGCGCCAAGCAGTTTGCCAAAAAGGCTTTTCGAGAAACATTGCTCTGTACGGCTCCATAAAGACCATTAACCTTTTGCAACTGTGTCTCAGACACTTCTGTTGTACATCCAGGTTGCAATCTGGGCTAGTGCGAGTTGTTTTCCTTCTGAATGTTTGCTATAAAGTGATGAATAAGTGGATGGTACCGAGGCTACAATCTTGGCCGGATTTCTTTTTTTCTTT